>JASDQU011102765.1:6547-16857 GCA_032191745.1 Picea mariana
TTGAAGGAAGGTGTTACAACTAGGGTTTGCATTGATATTTCTTGGTGATATGTAAGTAATTTTCTGCAAAACTTCTTGAATGAATGGTTGTAGTTTCATTTCTTGCATATGTTTATGAATTTTGCTGAATAAAACCCTAGGTGACAAGCACACAAGTAGGTCCTTGTCTCATGTCTCCTTTGAGATAAATTTTCAACCATTGAAGAAGAAGAGAGTCTAGTTGTTGCTACACTCTCTTTTTCTCTTCATTTATTGCTAGCCGTACTATCTAGAGGCCAAGAAGAGAGAGATGTCTTAAGCCTAGGTCTACTACACTTAGGGCCGTTTTTCTCTAGGGTTTGCTGAAAATGCCTTGCTCTAGCAAACACCTTGCTTCATCAAACCCTCTAGTTTTTTTTTTTATGCTTCATCTTTCAGCTAGCCATTTTGGCCATTGAGTTAAGGAAGGAGGAGAGAGCACCGAGGCCTAGTTTACCTACACCAAGGTGAGCCTCTCTCCCCTAGGGTTTTGACTTTGGGGCCTTGCTCTAGCAACACTCCAAAGCCTCTCCCTCTAGTCCTTGACCTCTTTACCTTTTCCTCCTTTAGCTTTTGCGTCCTTCACTATTGACTCCATTTAACCCTAAGGCACTGATCTTGAGATCCCTTGCGTTGAAGTGACCTTTTTCAAAACTACTCTCAACACATTGATTGAAACCCTAACTACACTAACCCTAGCTTATAAACTAATCCTACTAAGCAAGTGTTGCCGTCATCTCTTGCTATTAATACCCTTGTGCAACAAATGTTTTGTTTTATAAGCAATTGAATGGTGATTTAAGGCATTTATTGAATGAAGTGTTGATTGGTTACATTGAATGCCATATTGTTCCAATATTTATTGGTGAAGTGATATAATTTTCATTGCTATTGATAAACATTGACTTCGTCAACATTTATTGTGAGATTGCTTATATGTTTATCAGATAGTCATCTATTTATATGAAGTACTAACCCATTGAACTAGCTTGCATATATTATTTGCTGTTGTTTTGTCTCAGGCATGTATGTCTTTGGGGGGTTTACTTTATTATTGGCTGTTTAGCCAAGACTATCTGCTCGGTGGTGACTTGTGAGGTGGGAAATTTATCCTTGTCTTATTATCCTCTTTGCCTTCTCAAAACCCCAGGTCACTGGGGATGTCTCCCCTGGGCCTCACCTCCCTAAAGAGAAAGAACCATCCCATTGTGGTGACATTGGGTGGGATTGGTTCCTGTTACGCCAATTTGACTTTCAAACCTCAAGCTTTAATCCTTGCTACAAACTGTGCGATAACGGACCCTACTAGATCCTCCAACACATTGGATAGGTAGCCTACAAACTGGCTCTTCCAGGGTGCTTTGTTAATTTTTTACTGTTGTTATTAGGTTATTCAATGCATTTCCAAAACAACAACATAAAGAGGATCATTGAAAGAAACACAATCACAAGGTACACAACATTTTATCCTAGGAAACCTTCATGGGGGAGAAAACCCAACAAAAACTTCCTCAATAATAGATTGCCAATACAATGCCAAGACTAAGACCAAAACACCAAAGATAAACCAAGACTGATCATGCGCCTCTCTTCTTCTTCCTCTTGTAACTGCAACTGCCTTAAAGATATGCGCACTGGATGAGTGAGAGTGAGTGTGTACAAGTGAGGCACCATCCTCACATATAAATACTAGTTGAGGAGGCACTAGGGTTATGTCTCTTCACTTAGTGGGGTCGACTTCTTCTAGAAGTGGTTAAAACCACTTTATAAACACTAGGGGGCGACTTTACAAATACCACCATACAAATATGGTTTGACCAATCCACAAAAGGGGATTTGATCTTATACAAGACCCAACATGATCAATCCGCAAAAGGGGATTTGATCTATAAGATAATAACTCAAATATAATTAGAATATTCTTCGAAGTTACAATATTTCAACACTCCCCCTTAACGAGAAGGGTATTCTACTGACATGACCCAATACAACATCATCAAGAGAAGGAGAGGGCAACATCATCATCAACATCTGGAACACTGACTGGCACATCTATAAATCATTGGAAATTTTTCTCATCATCAATATCATCATCGTTCACATCATGGAGCTAGAGTAACATCATCATCATCGTCATTAACATGAAGCTGAAACATCAACATCAATAGCATGAAGCTAGAAAAACAACATCATCAACAACACGAAGCTGGAACAACAACATCATCAACAACACGAGGATGAAACAACAACATCATCACATGCGACAACAGAATGAGGCAGGTGTATCAACAACAACATTTGTGGTACTCTGACAGACCATCCTTACCGGACCTTCGGGATCTGCCCAGGAATCATAAGATTCCCTAGGATATAAAATCCTAACAAGCTACCATGTGGTACTCTAACAGAATGTCCTTACCAGAACTTTGGGATCTGCCCAGGAATCAGAAGATTCCCTAGGATATAAAATCCTAACGGAGCTACCACTACCGACCACAACTGGCATATACATACACAGGTACTTTGACAGACTGTCCTTATCGGAACTTCGAGATCTGCCCAGGGATGATCAATCCCCTAGGATATAAAATCCTAACGGAGCTACCCGCTGTTGGTCAGGATACCATAGTATCATCAACATCACTCCCCCTTTTGAGGGAGGTCCTTTCGGACAACACCAAGATTGTCTTGGAAGTACTCAAACTTCACACGAGACAGAGGTTTGGTCAACACATCTGCAACCTGCTCATCTGTGCCAACATATTGGAGCTTTACGGCTCCCCTCTACACCATATCATGAATGTAGTGATACCGGATCTCTATGTGCTTCGACTTATCATGGAACACTGGATTCTCCGTCATCTTTATACAACTCTGGTTATCACATAGAATCGCGGTGGCTTCCATCTCCAGATCGAATAGACCTGTCAACAACTTCCGAAGCCATATGGCTTCACAACTGGTGTAACATGCTGCAATGTATTCTGCTTCTGCCATGTTGAGAGAAATACTGGATTGCTTCCTGCTTTGCCATGAAGTCATGGCTTACCCCAAACTGAAACAACATCCTGAAGTGCTCTTCCTGTCTGAAGCACTTCCAGCCCAATATGAATCAGTATAACCATACAGTCTGAAGTCATGAACTCTAGTATAACAGAGACCATAATCCAACGTACCCTTAAGGTATCTCATCACATGCTTTTCAACTACAAGGTGAACACGTCTGGGCTCCACCAGATACTGACTCAAGGTGTTCACAACAAAGCATTATGCATATATCTGGCCTGGTATTCGTTAGATACATCAACGATCCAATAATATGTCTATATAGAGTAGCATCAACCAACTTTGACGAAGTATCAACCGGGAGCTTCCAATTCGTTTCCATGGGTGGGTTCATGGCTTTACATTCCAACATGTCAAATCTCTTCAGTATTTCAACTGCATACTTCCCTTGGTTAAGGAAGATCTTCTCTGGGCTTTGCCAAACTTCAAGACCTAAGAAATAATGCATCGGGCCTAGGTCTTTCTGTTAGAATATAACGGATGTGCTCGTTTTACTCACCCAACCATAGGCCGAAGCCACCCTCCGAGCACCTTAACCTTGACAGAGAATCACTCCGGAAGCAAACCCTAGTCTAGATAGCCAAACAAAGGGTAGCGCACCAAACAAGAGCTGATCAGATAGTCCAAACCATAACCAAGAGATAGTCCAAGCCAAAACGCAATCTGTTAGCTACAGCAGCTGCAACAACAACTCTCCTCCAAACTTGTTCACAAACTGGGCAACTGCAGTGCACACAAGTGCTGCTCTGTAATTGTGAGATTGCCTGCCATAATGAAAATTGGCCTCCTGTATTTATACTAATTCTGGCTAACTGCCTGGGCCGACTTCTCATTCTGNGCTGCTCTGTAATTGTGAGATTGCCTGCCAGAATGAAAATTGGCCTCCTGTATTTATACTAATTCTGGCTAACTGCCTGGGTCGACTTCTCATTCTGGATGTCTATTTACTTAGTATATAATATTTCTTTTGGCTGACTTCTTCTCTTGTAGACTAATAACCTAATACCAATTATCCTCTTGAGCCGACTTGTCTTCTAGGGTTATTAGCCAACTCATTAGGGTTTTTTCTTGCTTCCCGGAATATTCTATTCTCGTCAGGTTTACACGTGGAGGTAAATATTTCCCGCAGCTACCATAATATTAACACTCCCTCCTAGCTAGGGAGGTATTACAGGTAATGGTCTTGAGCACAAACATACCATTCACCCGGTAGCATCAACATAGTTGTGTAGACTATCTCATGACTAGATCATGAGCACCATCATCACCATCAGTGTCATCAACTGCATCATCTCTCGAAACCATACTCTATCTGAGTAATTTAGACATGATGTTGGATAAGTCACTCACACCACAGAGTGACACAAGAGCCATTCTTCTAATTTGGACATATATCCTAGAAAAATAAATGTCCTGAACCATTTTCCGTCTGGGAAATCTCTGTCCATTGATCATCCATCTAGCTGATAATCATTTTCAACACTGCTGATAGTCTTCAAGGAAATCAAAACAATATCATTCGATAGAACACAACTGTGTCTATCCATAGTAGTACACAACTACAATCCAGTGGCACACAGGTACTTGATTAGTGACGTATAGTCACAAACAGTGGAACACATCCACCACAGTAGTATACATCTACTGTCTAGAAACATACAGTCTTCATAACAATCATCTGATATCAACCTGCACAGAAACAATGTTATGATATAAACTGAATCATCTGGGCTATTCTTCCACTTACATTTGTGAGATCCTGGAAGAGCATCTGCCCTCAAAAGGTAAAACATCAATGATGAGCTATCTGGACTATTCTTCTCAAGAAGGGAAGAATAACTGTCCTGATTTATGAGCTTGGACCATTCCTCCGACACTAGACAAAGTGTAACCTGGAGAGAACGAGTCTGCCCTAAGGAATGTCTGTCCCTGATTGTTGAACTTGGACCATTCCCCACCCTAGGCCATTCCTCCGGCACTAAACAAAGTGCAACCCGGAGAGAATGAATCTGCCCTAAGGAATGACTGTCCGGACCATTTCCTAAGGAAATGACTATCCTGCACCAACCTCCAAAACGGACCAGTCCCCATGTTAACCACAATGGGAAATCGTTGTCCGACGAGGCGGGCCAGTCTTCTTGAGTAACCCTCAAGAAGAGAGAGTACCCTAGACCATTCCCCATGTTAACCACAATGGGAAATCGCTGTCTATGGTACATCAACAATCCATTGAACCATTTTCATTACGAAAATGACTGTTCGATCTGGACCATTTTCCGAACTGGAAAATGCCTGTCCGTCAGAAATCTCAAACCACTTTCCGAATTTAGAAAGGAATTGCTCATCCTGGACCATTTTTCGAACTGAAAAATGACTGTCCATCAATCAATAACACATCGGTGCTCCCTCCCAACCTAGGAGTCATCTCTTCCTTTTTCAATAAGGAAGTCGTCTCCACGAGCTCCAGCTTGAGTACGCAAACTCTTTCATCTTGGACAGAAGCTTGACCAAAATGTCTGCTTATCTGCTCATCTGTGGAGATATATATTGGAGAACCACTTTCTCCTTTCTGGACTTCATCATGGAGAATGTAATGCTTGATCTCAAATGTACTTCGGTCTGGAACACTGGTTTTCTCTGAAGGCTTTATATAGCTCTGATCAATAAAATATATCATTATTGGATTTCTCTTTGGTTCCTGCTAGCTCACAACATCGTGGTAAGGGTCAAACTAGAACATATCCATGTGGCACTTCTTCTGTCATCATGAGATCTTTGTCATGGATTGGCAATCCATCATCCTGATCTTCTGAGTAATCATTCTGATACAATATCTCTGTTATAGAAAGTTTTCACCAAGTCTTCACCACGCTTCTGAGGTTCTCCACCAAGTTGTCTTCTTCCATCTGCATACAAGGGTGTCTTTTTGGTATGCTTTAAAGCCTTGAGGTTGCTCTTCATACGCTCTTTGTTCAATTGCTCTGGAGAACAGTCTTTGCATTCATCTGATGTAGAACTCCAACCCATGGATATTGCGGATGATATAATGACTCATGTAGAGGTATGTTTGGTTTACTGGAACGAGTAATCATCATAGTCTTCTCCCTCCATCTGGGAGAACCTCTAGTTCTAGATCTCGCAATGCTTTCATTCATAAGTCTTCCATACACTGTTCTTCATCATAACTTTCAGTTCCTCTGCTTGATTGCTTTCAGTGAGTTCATATCAGGCTAGTAATCTTGTGATTCTTGATACAATGACTAGTTGTTCAATGTATGGTGTACATGTTTGAATATTTTATATATGATAACAAAGTCTCTTCTTTTAATTTTTAGGTGGAAATGTGATCATCTAATGTTGTTTTAGTTTCATACTTCAATTTAGTTGAAATTTATGACCTTTTGTACATTTTTTATGGCTTGATGATTTCTTTTCCGAGTTTTTCCCAAGTCAACGATTTTAGGCCCTTGTCGATTTATTGTTGGGTCCGAATTTTGCAACATTGCTTGGTAGTGATGAGGGAGATAAGACTCCCTACCCGACCAAATGCTTATACAGTGTTGCAGCCACTAGCTTTGATTCTTCATAAACTGAAAAATTCATACTTGTTGTAGATTTACAATCAACCTTGCTAAATCTCTTTACCATCTCCCATGCATACTTACTTTTAGACTTGAATACGTTGTCCTTTCTTTACCACATCTCCATTCCTAAAGAACAATTAAGCATTCCTAAATCCATCATTTCAAAGAATTCATGTAGCTGAACTTTTAAGTCCTCAATAATTCTTGTTTTATTCCTTCTAATGATGAGGTCATCAACAGACAAGGTTACAATCACTGTCATTTATATTCTTGATTTTGACATGTAAGTTTTGATCTTATGAGCTTCTTTTGAAACCGTTGGTTTTGAAGTGATCATTAATTCTTACATAATAAGCTCTAGGAGCCTACTTGAGACCATATAGTGCCTTTTAAAACTTTTATAAAAGATGGTATTCCCACTTTGCACAAACAATTGGGGCTGCTGCATACACACTTCCTCTTCCAAAACATCGGTCAAGAAGGTAGTTTTGAATACCCACTTAAATTGAGCTTCCCTATCTAACACCAATATCATCATATTCATTTTAGCTAAAAGTGCAAAGTTTCTTTAAATTCAACACCTTTTTGTGTAGAAATTTTAACCACTACCTTTCCTTAAATTTTTCAATTGAACTATTCTTCTTATACTTTATTTTGTAAACCCATTTGCAACTTATAGTTAATTCCATCAGGTGATTTAACAAGCTCCAGTCTTTTTACTCTTTATTCCATTATATTCCCCCCATATTGCTTTTTCTTGCTGTTGCTTTCCTTGCACTTCTTCAAATAAAGTAGGCTCATGGAGTTCAAACACTATGGCCATCAAAGCACCATGTACCTAAGGTAAAGTTGATTGTTGTAGTCTTCTTGACTTCCTTCCTTCTCCACTGGTTTGATGATACGGGCACGATTCCCACAAGGTAAGACAATCACATACAAGTGAATAAACAAAGACAAGTATGCAACTAGAAGATAATTGCTAGAATCGTACACATGCTGCACACTCATTTGTATTACTATATATAGAGTACAAAATTGTGGGGAGAGTGATCAAAGTTGACCAAGTCTCCAATAAAATGCAATAAAGTGGGTGACTGATCAATTTAGACTAAGTCACCCAAAGTATATGGGTAAAGTACAAAATAGAAACATACAAATATAATACATGTTCTAGACTATCTCATCAATTCTTCCTGATAAAGTGGGTGAGTGATCAATTTAGACTAAGTCACCCAAAGTATCTGGGTAAAGTACAAAATAGAAACATACAAATATAATACACTCTCTAGACTATCTCATCAATTCTTCCCTTCTTAGGTAAAGATAAGATAAGATAATTTTATTAATGTCCAACCAATGACCACAATAGTAGGTCAATGTGACTCAGAAGTACAGCCAGTGTAAATACATAGTGGGAGTGCAAAAGAAATTCTATTGATACTCTAACAAAAGTAGAAAAAGAGAGGAGCTAAATAACTAGCTGTTAAAATCATCTCCGATTTCTATTGAAGATGGGGAAATTGCTGCTCAAATGCTAAATGGGACAACCACTTGGTTTGAGTGGACAAAGTTTCTCTCTAGCCCACCAAGTAAGTGGTGATGTGATGCTACTTAGTGGATCTAATGCAGATATCAGTAAGAGTATCTTTAGGAAGGGGAGGTTGAAAATCTGGAATTGTGGCCTTTGGATGTGTGATTGGAATTGATTCCTCCAAGTGAGGTGGCTCATATGACTTTAGCTAGTGACAGTCACTACATCATGGATGCCAAGTTGAGGTGGAGGGTCCAACTTGAATGCAATGGGACCCATTTGCTGCATCGTGGTGTGGGGATCATATTGAATGGACTTGAGCTTAGGATGTTGATTTTTAAGGCACTGCTTGCCCAAATGCAACCTGTTATCCCTCAAATTGCATTGCATTTTGAATATGTTCTTGATCAGATCTTCACGACAAATATATGTTCCAGTTTTTCCTTCGGCACCAATGACAATTAAAAAATTCAGAAAGTGTGTGCAGCGAAACAATTCTTTGCATTTTCTAGAAGATATTATCACCTTGATGGAACATCAGTCACCCTAAATAGCCATTTTGAAATCAAGGCCCATTTAGTATCAGCACAGAATCTCCATGAAGATATTTCAGGGATGTCCTAGGTACTTTAGCAGTGGCAAAAAGATATTGAGATTAGAAGCATTTGTTTTTTTTTTGACTGGTGCATTGATCATGCTGTGGATAAGCCCTTTGATATGACAGCCTGCAGGGAAGGAGTTTGAGTGATTATGGAACAGATTTGCTTTATGAGTCTGCAAGGAAGTTTACTAGAATGAACTCTTTAAGGCAGCATTCCAATCAGCTACAGCAACAAGGTAAACAACCAGCAATCATAAATCGGATCTGTGATTTGTTTAATGGGTCTGCAAGGAAGTTTACTAGCATGAACTCTTTAAGGCAGCATTCCAATCAGCTGCAGCAACAAGGTAAACAATGAGCAGTCATAAATCAGATTTGTGATGCATCTCCTAGTCCATACGTCAGCCATTTTGAGTTGATAATTCTTCATGATATCTACTAGTTAGATCATTTGCAGCAGTTCTGAATCATCCCTTTCCAAATCTGGTAGTAGAAACAGCAGTAAAACACATTAATGAAGCTCTGTAACTCACTGAAGATACAGTCTTCTTACCCAGAACTCAATTCATGACAGCAAGGTATGTCTCTGAGGAAGAATTCATAAAGGAAGATGGTCTTTCTTTCTTAYGCTGGTACTACTGCTAGCTCTTATTTCATTCGCCCAGAACATGTGAGCTCGGGTTGCCTGCACATCATGATTTCAGAATGGTATCCTTACATCTGCAASTTATAAATTTCATGTAGAAGAAATTGATCCCAAGGGCACAGCAACCATGCCAAGTTCAGTCCAGATTTGTGCCCAGTCTTTTTCAGCAGTTTTAAAGACATTTTTCAATTGTCATTTAGGGGAATGCCCTTCATGCTTCTGCTGTTTGGAGGATTTGGTTACACATTGACTGGATCCGCATCTATCATGAAAGGAAGGCGTTCCACTAACAAAAGCATCCAGCACATATTCCAAAAAGATCCACATGAGATCCATTATTTAAGGGGTTTTGATTTGCTTGGTTGAGGAAATCGTTCCAGCCTTCATGGAGTCTTTGATCACCAGTCACATGGATTTATTGATAGCTTATCTTTGGGCTGTCCCCTCGATTCATGGATCTGTGGGTGGGCAGGTTGGTTACACTTTGGTGGTCAAGACATGGAGCTTTTTGAGAGGATCTCCACTTATGAAGGAGTTATTCCATATGTTCATGCACTTGTTGAGGATACCTCACTTGGAGAAATCCCATATTCCATTTGGATGGGGTTTTGATTTTCAAACCTTAAAAGATGATAGGTGTCCCACTCTTGAATGGTCCATTTACACGTATGTTCATGCTTTGTTGATGGAGGTCCACCTGGGAGGTTGCACGTGCTGCATAAGAAGGTTGTTACATGGTTGATACTCTAATTAGAGGAGGCATCCACCTTGGGAGGACACATGTGACATAGCTACCTTATTATTTTATGCACTGTTGACTTGTCATGTGAGGTAGTTATGGGATATTGCTATTTTAATATTTTT
>JASDQU011102766.1:5644-18899 GCA_032191745.1 Picea mariana
GAATCTCCTTAGATCTTTTGTTGCTTCTTGGGAATGGTTTCTTGATATTCTTCCCAAGAGCACATCCTTTGCAGATTCCTTCATGTGTAGACTGCAACTCTGGTATTCCTTCAACCATCCTTTTGAGAAAGGGTAATGCTTGATAGTTAATGTGAGCATACCTTCTGTGCCAAAGCTCATTGGGGTTAACTTCGTTGTGTACAAGAGCTTCTTCATTTTGTTCTATTAGTCTATATAGATTTCCTTCACGACTTCCAATAACCCTAGAATTCTCTATGATAGAGTCTTTATGCCATGATAACACCTTTCCATCCACGAAAGATATTATGTTTCCCTTGTCTTCTAGGTAAGATATCGATACAAGATTCTTTTCTAAACTAGGTACATATAAAACATTTCTTAAGTGAACATAGTTACTTGTTTTCATGTTGATGGAGGCTTGTCCAAATCCTTCCATGGGGTAAGTGGTTTTGTCTCGAAGCTCTACCTTGTACGAGGTCTTCTTCTCATTTATATTTGAGAGTCTATCTTGATCTCCCGTCATGTGTCTACAAGCTCCACTATCGATTATCCACATGTCATCTTCAATCGTTCTAGTATGTGCTGAGTAGTGTAAAATACTAATCATTTCACTCATGTCTTCAGTTGACTGGTAACTGGTCATGCCTTGATCCAAAACTTCAACTTCATCATTTTTGTCTTTTGAGAGAGCCAAAAGGTGTGCTGAGTTAGGGCACATATGAATATCTTATTTTTGAGTGAGATTCTCCATCACAAGGTGTTGGATCTCAGATTAGGGTTTCTGCAAGTACTTCTGCTAGTAACCCTAGCGATAGTGTTCTTGGAAGATGATCTTGCTAGTAACCCTAGCGATTGTTCCTCAATGAGCTCAATATCCTAGCAGTTATGCTTCCTTCCAGCATTTAGACTAAATGAAGGAGGTGTGGGCCCATAACCTATTAGAATATGAAATATTGTGCTCATTTTACCATTGACAATACCCTTGTCACCCAACCATAGGCCGAAGCCACCCTCTGAGCACCTTGACCTTGATAGAGAAAAGAATCCTGGTAGCAATCCAATAGCCAAGAGAGGCTAATGCACCAAGAAAGAAGTAACCAAGATGATTAGATAGTCCCACCCAAGAACTGGGCAACACCTTCCCCAGGACTTGTGCACAAAATTGCTCAACTGCAGTGCGTAGAAACTGCTCTCTACAATTCTGAGAAGTGTTTGAAATGAGAGACTGGCACCCTATATTTATAGTGATTCTGGTAGACTTACTGGGGCCAACTTCTCCTTCTGGGTACTAATTAATTCATATTAATTATATTTCTACAACCGACATCTTGTCTAGGGTTTCCTTCATTTCTTTTCTTCCTTTAGGAACATTCTAATCACATGATAGCTCATAATAGAGGTTCATACCTCCCAAAGCTACCATAATATCAATAGAAACAAAGCTAGAAAGATCAGTAAGAAGAAAGCAAAGCTAGAAAAATTGCAAGAGGTTCCAGAGAGGACTTAGCAGAAGTAACGCTTGCATAACTTGAACCTTGCCAGAATAATAGAACAAAGTAAATTTTCACTTTACCACAATGGAGAAATATGATCATTGGAGGTGTCTCGACCATTAGAACGACTCTCCAAAAGAACTAGAAACATATTTATTGCTGGAACATTCTCCATTGGACCATTGGGACCATGCCATAATGGATGGAATTGCATTGATTGAGGCACTCCTACCCATTGGAGGAGTTCATTACAACGTTGTCTATTTATTTCTTTGCATGTCTCACCGAGAACACTTTTTCCAATTGTGATTATTTGAGCCCACAATGAGCTGAATATTACCACTTTGTTCTTACTGAGATCTCTGCATCCATTCTGCTACCTTGATTATTTGTTCATCGACCTGAAATATCAGATCTCGAGCTTGCATGTCGTATGAAATTAGCATAGTAAAGAAATTTTTCAAAGATATCCTCATAGATCTCATGGTTGAGAAGGTCATGTCTATGGGAGAAGAAGCTTCATCAACAAGAAGAGTGAAAAAATCCCCATCAACTGCACGTCGATCTAGGCCCTCCTGAACTACGACAGAGAAATGAGCCAAGCATCTTGATGACTTGGAAAATTCAAAGCTCATCCCATCAATCCTGCCCGACTACATCCCGCCCATGGTTGGTGTAGTGAGTCATGACAGTGTCCCAAGGGACTTCGACTACAGATTGATCACTGCATACCCTCGAAGGGGATGTGCAGTAGGACCATAGTTGGAGACAATTATGATTTTAAATATCAATGACTTCAACTTGTGAGATTGCAAGAACCATGGAATTCTCGCACCACACAAGTATTTGACCAAGATAATAGGGAAGAAGTCAAAGATAATCCCCCAGTTGTGGACCATGGACATCGCAAGATCAACCATTCTTAATGTAATGAAGTTACAACACTTTGATAGACATTAGGAGGTTGATGCATGCGTTAAACCCCTGTTGTTTTGCTTCCATGGCGGTTACCTATGGTTTAAGAGGTGCATCACAGTATATCCAACGTTGATCCACCGGATCATCAATTTGAGCATGCAAGGACCAAACCCATAGGACTTTTACCCATGGAAGGCTGCATACCGTGCCCTGGCATAGAAAATAAAATACACCTATGGCGATGTGGAGAAGGGGAAGCAGGGATATAAGGTATCCTCCATCCAGAATGGCACAGTGCACCTAGCTTTCTAGTTGATTGTTCGTAAGATCGTAAGGAAGAATAGGCCAACGCAGGTCACGGGTTTTGTCATCGACCTCACAGGAAAATGCGTTAAAGGGATGCAAATGAACTAGGCATGCTACCTCATCATCCATTTAGAGAAATACTTTCGTGAAGCTCAGGATCAGGGCTATGAGTTCCATTTTAGTTGGTTGCTAATCCTCATTTCCTTCATTGCTTGAGAGATGCCGAAATGAGCGACCTTCCCTGAAATTGAGCCATTTGAACCACTAGCTGTGAAGTTCACTACGCTCTAGTATTCGAGTGACATGGAAAAAAATGGCAGTCAAATGTAGTGTTCCACACCTATTATCTATAGCTAAAGAGGGCCATTGAATTCTTCACTTGGATAACGTCAAATACCCTACACTGGTTCAGGCCATTCGCAAAGTTTTTCACAGACAAGAACTTCATCTATATCACTACGCTTAGACATGAAAGCAATGAGGAGATACAGAGTTAATATATGCTCACAAAGGAGGACATGGAAGAAATAACAAAGTAATGGCCTACATATTCCCTTGTACCAGTTGACCAGGTAGAACTCTTCGACCTCGACTTCATCAGAATCCCTATGGTCACTCACAAAGAATATGATGCACCCAACAACAACAACAAGAAAAGGAAATAAGAGGTACAGAAATTGAGCATCGCATCAAAGGAAACTACACTAGATTCACCTAAAAGGGGAGGAGGTGACGAAGTAGACAAAGACGAGGATGAAGGGGAAGAATACAAGAAAAATCAAGGCGAATTAACACTGCCTAAAGATCCCCTTCCAGAGATAGAAACATCTAAGAAAAGAAAGGGTTCCCCAACGAAACCTTCATCGCGGAAGAAGTCTAAAGCCAATAAACCTTCATTCCACACTGTGCTCAGGGTGGGTGACATTGACCTTATAATTTCCGCTATATCAGATACCTCAGAAGACATCTTGCAGTGAAGCAAAACCAAACAGGAGACAATGTTTGACAGGATTGAGGTGGAGCTCAAAGGGGTACAACAGACTCTTTATTTGAGCCGTGCAGTGCCTACTGCGCTGATGTCAGTGGGGGACATAGAAGTAGGAGATGAGCCTTCCCATCTACATAGACTATAAGACTTGATAGAGGCTCACCTTCATCATGTCCAGGGGGAAAAATAACAGACCATACAGGCCCTGAAGCAAGCAAAGGAGGAAGCCATAGAGCAACGTCGTGTTGCGCAAGAAGAAAAAGACGACCTCCAGGAAAATTTTGCAGAGGATAGAGCGTAGATCCAGAAGGATAAAGAAAAACTTCTCATAGAGCAGAAGGGAGTTAAAGAAGAATTCACCAGAGCACTTCACTCTGTGACAGGCCTAGCACAGATGGAAGAAGAAACTGCTGAGAGCCAGGTAGGGAAGCTCATTGAAGCCATTCAAAATATCCAAGCACAAATAGTAGAACTGGAACTACAAGTCATTTTAAGCACTCTGTAGGAAGTGTGAGATCAGAGAGAGGAAAATTCTAGGAGCGTAGTGGAAAGAATAAAGGCATTTTCCTTAGAGTGTAAGAAATTAAGCAATCAAAGTGCGTAGACCTATGAGCATCTTGCAGAGGACCCTAAACTAAGGAAATTGGAGTCACAACTCCAGGAGGCAAAGAAACAGGCAACAACAGTGCAACCATAGTTGAAGATACTGTCCCCAGTCGAGAGGAGGAAAAGGTCATAGAAACAATGCATGGCTCAACAATAGGTCCATGCCATCCAGAGTAATGTCATGGAAGTGACCCAAAGGCTCAAGCCAATGTAGGATGAATCTTGCAAAAAATTTTAGGAGAGTGAAGGACAAGGTGCACAGCTAGAACAAGTAGTCACCATGGTAGTATAGTTCTTGGAAGGACCGGTGAGTGAGAAATTTATTGAAGAGTTCATCGAGAAGGAGGCTTTCGAGAAGCAGTAGGTCTAGGTAGCTCGCGCCAAGCTTGAGGCCTACGAGAAAAAGTTACCCAGATCAGAGTGACTCGGGACGAGTCACAGGTGAGTGTTGGGGGCCTGTTGGCCCTTGACCAGGTTTTTTGGAAACGATGGTCATGTTTGACAAATTTTGGGACTTCGAGAAGCTTGTCAAAGATGGAGCACCAGGAAAAGCAGAGATCATGGGATCTCACCCCCTTTTGTGGGATTTTTGTGTTTAGGGTTTATGTAACGGGTATGGGATGTCATCCCATGGGTTTACCCATGTTTAGGCCTATTGTGTAATGTATAAATAAGTAGCTAGGAGATTTAATAAATTTCGATGGCTTAGTGCTAATGTTAGCTAAGTGTGAATAGTTGTGAACACTCTGTGCATATTGTGTAAGACTTTCAGAACAAAGAGAAAGTAATTGTAAGAGCTCGTGTAAAGGCTTTGTGTTGTGACCTAGCTTAGGGAAGGAGGATCTGGAGATGTGTGCACAGATCTCCTGTCCTATGTGGAGTTGGTTTTGAGGCTTTTTCCATGTAAGGAGATTGACATAAGTTAATAAAGAAGAAAAAGAGTTGGTGGATGTAGCCCCACGCTGGGGGTGAACCACGTATATCCTGTGTTATGGTTTCTTTGTGTGATTGATGTGATTTATGCTTAGTGTTTTCATCTTTATGTATGTTATATGCATTTTATATCATAGATTAGTTCTTATTAATGTGAATGAATTCTATATCTGTTCTATTTCTAAGTGTTAAGTGCTTGGGTGTGTTAGATCTTGTTGAATACTTCATTGCTCTGTAATTAGGGTTTTACCTGCAATGTAAATAAGTGTTAAATGCTAATGAATGTCAACTATTAAGTGCTCTATTAAGTACTATGATCACAGATCGGTTTCCCAGCTAGGTTGTAGACACTTGAGTCCTACAACCCCCTTGCCCCTACCTCAGGTGAGACTTCATCTATTTCGCAGGTGTTGCTGAAAGGGTCGGTAGTTAGGTTTTTTTTGGTGCATTGTTATAGAGTTGAACCCTAGGCATACCCCTATGCCAACAAGGTCTCTGCAATGGTATACAAAACACTATTCAGGAAAGCATATGACCGACAATTCAACAAAAAAACTTTGCAAGCTTGGGCCGCTTCAAACTCGGGCGCGAACCCCATCTCTTTGCCCAGTATCTTTCGCCTCTCTAGAGGTCGGTTTATGATTATCTTTGTAGAACCGTCTAAGTCCATGGTTGCACTCCAAAACATTTGGGCGATCGAATCTTTCCTAGTTCTATTGAAGCTTTGGAACCCCACCTTTGATGTTTCCATTGAGCGCCTGGACCCCATTATGATTTGGGTTCGTCTACGAAGACTCCCTCCACATCTCTAGTCGGAAAATTGTTTCCAAGAAATTGGTAATTTTTTAGGGGAGTGCCTAACAATAGATATGGGATTATTAGACTCGAGAGAATGGCAATGGCTAGAATCCTGGTCTCTCTTAACATCAAATAAGGGATATGGTAATATCTCAACCTTATAGATCTGGGGCGTATAAGGGTCCAAATTCTAGACTATGAATGTGTTCCCTTTCATTGTAGAATATTAGATGAGTATAGCCACATTGTTATTGATTTCCAAAAATCCCTTCGAGGGCGTTCTGGACATCTTTCACATGATTCCAGTAGACCAGGCTATGAGCTCTAGGAATTGACCGGGGGAAACTCCTCCTCTTCATTGTCAAACTCGGTGAGTACCACTTCCCCCACCTCAATAGCTCTACCGATCTCCTCGAAATATGAACATTCGATGACAAATGAGGATGATTTGTCTCTCATTTTGACAGTTGGAGATGAGGTGCACTCAGATCGTAGCCCAAAGAAAACACCTCAACACATTATTGACAACTTCTTGGGTATGAAACTTTCTCTTCCCTACCCTGTAAATGGTATGATGAATGCATTCAACTTTATTTTAAAATATTGCATCCCCTCCCCCTAGTTTATCCCCCTCACCTCCACTATCTCCTTACAACCCCATTTCACCTCCTCCTCCCTTGATTCATCACCATTGGATGATGGACCCCCTCGGGCAACCTCTCCTCCAAACTCTCCAACCTCTTGGTCTTTTGAGGAACCATCCTCTAAGGGATATGAGGACTTGATCATCCACTTCCATCTCCACAATCGATCCATAATTATCCCTTCTTTGGACCCCAGAGGTATTGTACCTACACCAGAACCACTGAAAAAAAAAAAAGGCCAAGGTAGGCCCTCCCACCTCTCTTTCACCCAATCATGTGCACTAATGGGCACTACTTCAGGACAAAAAAAGTCTCTCTTCAGGGCTCTTAGAGAAGAAAAAGCACCTGCAGGGGTTCCTTCATAAAACTACTTACCTTTAATTGTAGGGGTTTAGAGAGCCCCCAAAAAAAATCCGCTCTGAAGAGGTTGGTAACTCTGCACCAACCCGAAGTTCTTCTCTTCCAAGAAAATCTAACAGATGAAATCTCAGCCACAAAATCACTCTCTACCCTCTTCCCGGGATGGGATTTCCTGGGTTTGGATGCCCGTGGAAGATTGGGAGGTCTAGCCATCAGTTGGTTCTTGGGAAGTATAAATCTATTGAAATCATGGGCTTTTGACTCATGTCTGGGTATTGGGATACAAGTAGAGGGACTTGGGATGAAAATAAAATTAATAAATGTGTATTGGCCACACACAAACATGATTCCTTTATGGAACACTCTTTTCAACAAGGAGATTCTGAATATAGAAAATCTAATAATTGGAAGTGACTTCAACTTCTCTTTATGGGAAGCATAAAGTTGGGGTCCCTCGGCACACCCATAACCCCAAAAAGAGTGTTTCAGTCATCTCTTGGCCTCCAAATGACTTATTTATATCACACAAGTCAAATTGCTCCCCACATGGAGGAACTTAAGAATTGGGGAGGCCCAAGTGGCCAAAAGACTAGACCATTTTTTTGATCATTCAATCAATGTCGATGCTTCCTCTCCAATACCACTAATGGATTGGAAGCGGGGGGGGGAATCAGATCACTCCCCAATAAATTTTGTTGTTGAAATGAGACCCCAAAAGCCGACATCCACCTTCAAATTCAATTCCACTTGGCTCAAGTAATAAATCTTCCAAAATTTGGTAAAATCAAAATGGACCCCTCTACGGGATACAATTGGAACTTCGACAACAATCCAATTCATGGAAATTTAAAAGAAACAAAAAAATTGGTCATTCCATGGGAAAAAAAAAAATAATAAGAATAGAGAGAACTCAAATGCATTGAGGACCAGCTGGAGGTAATTTATCAAGACACTGAATCTGGGTACTCCTTAGAAGCTTCACGAGCAAATTTGAGGAACTTAGAGGAAAAACAAAGGAAATTAATGGTAGACCAAGAAGCAACCTCGAGACTTAAAATTAGGGCAATATGGATAGAAAATGGGGATGAGAACACCAAATTAATCCATTCATTTTCCAAACGACCAAAAGCTACCAACACAATTTGGAGCTTAAAGGATGAGGAGGACATATCAATAACCTCTTTTGAATGGATAGCAAATCTAGGAAAGAAACACTTCCAAACATTATTCAAAGAAGACAAAAGGGACAACATAGACGACATCATAAAAATGGTCCTTTACTTTCCTAGTTTTGTGGATGAGGAATGGAATCAAGATCTCTATGCAAAAGTCACTGAAGCTGAAATCAAAGACACCCTACAAATCTTTCAAAATGGAAAAATCTTAGGCCCATATGGATGGTCAATCAAATTTTATTTGGGCTTATTTGATCTGATCGGAGGTGATGTTCTCAAAGTCATAGAGGAATCCAGATTAAATGATAGAATACACCGCCCACTAAAAAACACCTTCATAGCCCTCATTCCTAAGGTCAACTATCCTCTCTCCTTTGATGATTTCCAACCTATCTCACTCTGCAATTGCATCTACAAAATAATAGCCAAGGTTATATCCTGTCAGTTGAAGCATGTCCTCTTGTCTATCTCAAAAGAACAGTTCGGGTTCCTTGAAGGTCGACAAATCCATGAAGAAATTGGGGTTTCTCAGGAAGGAATTCATAGCTTGAAGACCACAAAATCCAAGGGAACCATATTAAATATTGATCTCTAAAAATCCTTCGATAGGGTAAATTGGTCCTACATCAGGATCCTTCTCACTCACCTTGGGTTCAAGGTTCTTTTCATTAAATGGATGATGCCCTACATTACTTCGGCTTCCTTTGTGGTTCTCATGAATGGAGAAACCTCACCCTTCTTCACCTCCAAAAAAGAACTTTTCCAAGGTTGTCCCCTCTCCCCACTCCTCTTCCTGTTAGTGGTCGAGGGTCTGAGCAGGGCCATAGAAAATGTAGTAAGATTGGGGGACTTTCATGGAATACATCTAACCGCTGGTTTGAAAATCACACATCTACTTTTTGTGGAAGACATCCTCATCTTTTGTAGTGGTCAAAATAAGGATGCAAAAGACCTGGCAGATACACTCTTCATCTTCCGCTCGACTACAGGTATGCAAATAAACTTCCAAAAATCTACTCTCTCTTTCTCTGAAATGGAAAGAGAGGACGGAGAAATTTATTGAAGGATCTTTCCATTTACAATTCAAAACTTCTCAGAAGGCATAAAATACCTAGGGTTTCACCTGAAACCGAATAATTACCTCAAGGAGGACTAGAAATGGTTGATTTCAAAACTGGAGAAAAGACTAACTAGTTGGAGCTTCAAGTGGCTATCAAGGGTAGGAAGACTCACTCTAACCAAAGAAGTATTATAATCCATCCTAGTTTACTAGATGTCTTTGGCCTCGATATTGAATGGTACACTAGAAAATATTAGAAGGGTATACTCCCGTTTCATCTGGTCGGGCGCAAGGGACAAGTTCACTCAGCCATGGGAAAATTGGGACTGCCTAGCCTAGCCAAAAGATCTAGGAGGCTGGGGGATTAAAAATATATTTATGTTCTCCAAGGCTTTGGCGAAAAAAATGGGGTGGCACCTCATCTCAGGTAACAACCTTTGGTCTCTGGTAGTCATTCAAAAATACATTGCATTGGATACACTTGAAGACTAGATCAGATCTCCAAACAACACCTACAAACAAAGCTCCATTTTCTAGAAATCTCTAATCTCCTCCTTTCTAGTAATAGGGGAAGGAATGGCATGGAGAGTTGGCAAAGGAAACCACTTCCGCATTGGAGCGGACCCCTATCCAGGAAGTGGAAACTCTGACATCCTCCCTTTGGATTTAATCAACCATATCCATAGGAAGAACCTCTTTCTCCTCTCCCACCTGGATGACCCCAACATAACTACCCTCTGGCATCAAGGATGGAAAAGTGTATTTGATATGGGGTTAATAGGAGTTATATCAACTTAGTATAAAATTGACATCACATCTCTACAGGTTGGTCACATAAGACTCACTGACAGGGAGGACGAGCTAGTTTGGAAAAAGGATCCTTCAGGAACCCATACTCCAAAACTTGGATACATTTCTTTAAGCATGAACATTTTCCAACAAATTCCAATTTGGTGGTATAGAGGACTTTGGAAATTAAAATGTCCACAAAAATCCAAAATCTTCCTTTGGGCGGCCCTAAATGGAAAAGTCCCAATCTGGGAAAACCTAAGAAAGCATTAGTTTGAAGGACCTGGCAGCTTTCCCCTTTGTCATTCTAAAAACAAAACAACTACCACCTCCTCATATCCTACCCCTTTACAACCAGAGTTTGGACAAAAGATTCAACAAGTATTGGAAAGAACTGTACATGGGGAGGTCCTGACTTGGAACATGCATGGGAAGCCTAGAACCATGACCCATGATTCAAAGAGATTAAAGCTCTCCCCCTCATCATCAATTGGGGCATTTGGCTTGCTCGAAATGAAACAATATTCTAAGAAAATGATCCCCTCCCCAAGAGAACTGCAGCCCAAAGTCTCTCCATACGATCATATTTCCCACAATAAAAAAAAGGTCCGACAATACAGCCGAACTAGCCAGAGACCATAGACAATAAAAATCATTGGGATTCCTTTGATGGGGGCTCTCAAAATCAAACTTGCAGGGATGGAATAGTACTCTATCAATCTTAAAACAATTCCTTTCATATAAAATTGGGGTTGGGACATGGTACAAATAACTATGCCGAGCTACTAACTCTAAAATTACTACTCCTCTTTGGAAAAGAAAAATAAATACTTCACCTCCAAATCTTTGGTGACTCTATGAATGTCATAAATTGGGCAAGAAAACTTCAGCAGTGTCACAACATTTTCCTCCTCCCTATTCTAGAGGGCATCCTTTGTTTGATGGAATATTTTGACACAATGGTTATATCCCATGTCTACATGAATAGGAACATGGTAGCGGATGCACTTTCAAAAATAGGGCTTCCTCTAGCTCTGGGCCAATGGCACATCATAAAATTCAATGAAGATGAAACTTATGCCTTTTACCACCGTCCTTTTATATATGCAATGTATTTGCAACATGAATGATTCTTTATACTAATTTTAAAATCATCCAATTGGTCGAAGAATTTTTGGACATAGGGAGTCTTTTTACCATTTGATTTTCTGCAAGCAACATGACCATCATATTTCACCAGTTTATAATATATGCACTTCGGTGGAACTAAACAGACATTTTAGTTATTACAGACAGTTTATAATTTACCACCTTATTCTGGGTGATGTAAATATTTGGTCATTATTGTGCTCTTAGAAAGCCTCTTTCAAGGCTTCCTTATCGGCATAGTGTAAAGGACCTACACTCTTTTTTTTTCTTCATTATACACACTAGGGGTGTTGTGCTCATAGAAGCACCTACAAAATGTCATTTTGTCTCTTCGGATGAATAAAATTACGCTTTTTTCCATGGAAAAAAAACTAATTAATAAATAATACTAAATAATTAATTATTTAATAAATTGCACATTGCATATTGTGCATTGCACATTAATAAATAATATCATACCTATGCGGGGATATATGTGTGTGGAGGTGCAGAGAAATCATCAAAGAAAATTTATCTGCACATATGATGTACGGGTATGGAACTGCGATCAAAGCAAAAGTCTCCACGCATAAAAAAAAACAGTGCATTGCAATATTAAATAATTAATAATTGATATTAATTATTAATTATTAAAAAAAATTAATAAATACTATTAAATATTGAATTATTTAAAAAATTATTCTTGATAAATAACTAATAACTAATATTAAATAATATTATTAATAATATTAAATAGTTGTGTAGGGATATACCTATGCAATATTAAATAATTAATAAATCATTAATTATTTAATAAATTGCACATTGCATATCGTGCATTGCACATTAATAAATAATAAAATACCTATGCAGATATATACCTGTGCCGAGGTGCCAACAAATCATCAAAGAAAAACTCTCCATACCTATGCATAGATATACATGTGCGAAGGTGCATATAAATCGTTAAGCAAAAAGTCTCCACGCATATGATGTACGAGTACAAAAACATAGTTGTGAGGGGATAAACATGTGCGCAAGTGTGGAAAAATCATCAAAGTAAAAGTCTTTGCACATAAACAACAACGCATTGCAAAGTGCAATATTAAATAATTAGTAAATAGTTAATAACTAGTTAATAAATAATATTAAATAATTAATAAATAATTAATTATTTAGTAAAGTGTATATTGCATATTGCGCATTACACATTAATAAGTAATACCATACCTATGCGAGGATATACATGTGTTGAGGTATAGACAAATCGCCAAAGAAAAAGTCTTTGTGCATACGATGTACGAGTACAAAACCATAGTTGAGCAGGGATATACATGCACGAAGGTGTGGACAAATGTAAAAGAAAAAGTATGCACATAAGTAGCAATGTATTGCATTGCAATATTAACCTCCCCATTGAGCATTCCACTTATTATTTACTAATTTTTACTCCATATTGAACAATTTGTTTTTTTTTTCTTATTTTTACAAAGTTTTATGTTAATTGTTTTTTTTTCACTTATTCTTATCATTGTCATTGTCTTTTCATAGATAATAATGCTATTTTTCTTTATTATATGAATGATCTTTTGAAAAAGACTATTATTTATCTATACATCTACTTATAATAAGTGACATTGTTCAACATATATTTCTCACTCTTACGAGGTGGTAGGGATTGTGTTGCCATGCAACCCTTATTTAATTTTAAACTCTATAAGTAATAAAAAAGAAAGAATTCGATAAAACATTTATAATAGTTTTTATGTTGATCAAAAAAAGAGTCAATGGAACATGCATTTATGTTAAGAATCTCAAACTATATTCAAAGAAATATATGTGAAAGTTGTGAGCAATGTTAGAAATTCAACTTCTTTTTTATTTATTAAATAAAAAAATTATGGTTTTTAATATTTTTATTTTTTTTAATTTATAATTATATAAATAGATTAATACGGTTAATTATACATTTACAAAAAAAATTAAATCATCAAAAATGTTTAGATTATAATTATATATATATATATATATATATA
>JASDQU011102766.1:18949-31860 GCA_032191745.1 Picea mariana
TGTCACCCAACCATAGGCCGAAGCCACCCTCCGAGCACCTTGACCTTGACAGAGAAAAGAATCCTGGTAGCAATACAATATCCAAGAGAGGCTAATGCACCAAGAAAGAAGTAACCAAGATGATTAGATAGTCCCACCCAAGAACTGGGCAACACCTTCCCCAGGACTTGTGCACAAAATTGCTCGACTGCAGTGTGTAGAAACTGCTCTCTACAATTATGAGAAGTGTTTGAAATGAGAGAATGGCACCCTATATTTATAGTGATTCTGGCAGACTTACTGGGGCCAACTTCTCCTTCTGGGTACTAATTAATTCATATTAATTATATTTCTACAATTGACATCTTGTCTAGGGTTTCCTTCATTTCTTTTCTTCCTTTAGGAACATTATAATCACATGATAGCTCATAATAGAGGTTCATACCTCCCAAAGCTACCATAATATCAATAGAAACAAAGCTAGAAAGATTAGTAAGAAGAAAGCAAAGCTAGAAAAATTGCAAGAGGTTCCAGAGAGGACTTAGCAGAAGTAAGGCTTGCATAACTTGAACCTTGCCAGAATAATAGAACAACGCAAATTTTCACTTTACCACAATGGAGCAATATGATCGTTGGAGGTGTCTCGACCATTAGAACGACTCTCCAAAACAACTAGAAACATATTTATTGCCGGAACATTCTCCATTGGACCATTGGGACCACGCCATAATGGATGGAATTGCATTGATTGAGGCACTCCTACTCGTTGGAGGAGTTCATTACAACGTTGTCTATTTATTTCTTTGCATGTCTCATCGAGAACACTTTTGCCAATTGTGATTATTCAAGCCCACAACGAGTTGAATATTACCACTTTGTTCTTATTGAGATCTCTGCATCCATTCTGCTACCTTGATTATTTGTTCATTGACCTGAGATATCAGATCTCGAGCTTGCATGTCGTATGAAATTAGCATAGTAGAGAAATTTTTCAAAGATATCCTCATAGATCTCATGGTTGAGAAGGTCATGTCTGTGGGAGCACAAGCTTCGTCAACAAGAGGAGTGAAAAATCCCCATCAACTGCACGTCGATCTAGACCCTCCTGAACTATGACAGAGAAATGAGCCAAGCATCTTGATGACTTGGCAAATTCAAAGCTCATCCCATCAATCCTTCCTGACTACATCCCGCCCCTGGCTGGCATAGTGAGTCATGATAGCGTCCCAAGGGACTTCGACTACAGATTGATCACTGTGTACCCTTGAAGGGGATGTGCAGTAGGACCATTGTTGGAGACAATTATGATTTTAAATATCAATGACTTCAACTTGTGAGATTGCAAGAACCATGGAATTCTCGCACCACACAAGTATTTGACCAAGATAATAGGGAAGAATTCAAAGATAATCCCCCAGTTGTGGACCATGGACATCACAAGATCAACCATTCTTAATGTAATGAAGTTACAACACTTTGACAGACATTAGGAGGTTGACACATGCGTTAAACTCCTGTTGTTTTGCTTCCATGGTGGTTACCTATGGTTTGACAGACGCATCACAGTATATCCAACGTTGATCCACCGGATCATCAATTTGAGCATGCAAGGACCAGACCCATAGGACTTTTACCCATGGAAGGCTGCAGACCGCACCCTGGCATAGAAACTAAAATACACCTATGGCGATGTGGAGAAGGGGAAGCAGGGATATAAGGTATCCTCCATCCAGAATGGCACAGTTCACCTAGCTTGCTAGTTGATCGTTCGTAAGACTGTAAGGAAGAATAGGCCAATCCAAGTCACGGGGTTTGTCGTCGACCTCACAGGAAAATGTCTTGAAGGGATGCAAATGAACTAGGCATGCTACCTCATCAGCCAGTTAGAGAAATACTTTCGTGAAGCTCAGGATCAGGGCTATGAGTTCCATTTTAGTTGGTTGCTAATCCTCATTTCCTTCATTGCTTGAGAGATGCCGGAATGAGCGACCTTCCCTGAAATTGAGCCATTTGAATCACTAGCTGTGAAGTTCACTACGCTCTGGTATTCGAGTGACATGGAAAAAAATGGCAGTCAAATGTAGTGTTCCACACCTATTATCTATAGCTGAAGAGGGCCATTGAATTTTTCCCTTGCATAACATCAAATACCCTACACTGGTTCAGGCCATTCACGAAGTTTTGTGTAGACAAGAACTTCATCTATATCACTACGCTTAGAGATGAAAGCAAGGAGGATCTATAGAGTTAATATATGCTCAAAAAGGAGGACATGGAAGAAATAACAAAGTAATGGCCTGCATATTCTCTTGTACCATTTGACTAGGTAGAACTCTTTGACCTCGACCTCATCGGAATCCCTATGGTCACTCACAAAGAATATGATGCACCCAACAACAACAATAAGAAAAGGAAATAAGAGGTACAGAAATTGAGCAATGCATCAAAGGAAACTACACTCGATTCACTTGAAGGGGGAGGAGGTGATGAAGTAGACAAAGAGGAGGATGAAGGGGAAGAATACAAGAAAAATCAGGGCGAATTAACACTACCTAAATATCCCCTTCCAGAGATAGAAACATCTAAGAAAAGAAAGGGTTCCCCGATGAAACCTTCATCGTGGAAGAAGTCAAAAGCCAATAAACCTTCATTCCACACTGTGCTCAGGGTGGGTGACATTGACCTTATCATTGCCTCTATATCAGATACCTCAGAAGACATCTTGCAGTGAAGCGAAGCCAAACAGGAGACAATGTTTGACAGGATTGAGGTGGAGCTCAAAGGGGTACAACAGACTCTTTATTCGAGCCGTGCAGTGCCTACTGTGCCGATGTCAGTGGGGGACATAGAAGTAGGAGATGAGCCTTCCCATCTACACAGAGTATAAGACTTGATAGAGGCTCACCTTCATCATGTCCAGGAGAAAAAATAACAGGCCATACAGGCCCTGAAGCAGGCAAAGGAGGAAGCCATAGAGCAACATCGTGTTGCGCAAGAAGAAAAAGATGACCTCCAGAAAATTTTTGCAGAGGATAGATCGTAGATCCAGAAGGAGAAAGAAAAACTTCTCATAGAGCAGATGGGAGTTAAAGAAGAATTCACCAGAGCACTTCACTCTGTGACAGGCCTAGCACAGATGGAAGAAGAAACCGCTGAGAGCCAGGTAGGGAATCTCATTGAAGCCATTCAAAATATCCAAGCACAAATAGTAGAACTGGAACTACAAGTCATTTTAAGCACTCTGTAGGAAGTGTGAGATCAGAGAGAGGAAAATTCTAGGAGCGTAGTGGAAAGAATCAAGGAATTTTCCTTAGAGTGCAAGAAATTAAGCAATCAAAGTGCGCAGACCTATGAGCATCTTGTAGAGGACCCTAAACTAAGGAAATTGGAGTCACAACTCCAGGAGGCAAAGAAACAGGAAACAACAGTGCAACCATAGTTGAAGATACTATCCCCAGTCGAGAGGAGGAAAAGGTCATAGGAACAATGCATGGCTCAACAATAGGTCCATGCCATCTAGAGTAATGTCATGGAAGTGACCCAAAGGATCAAGCCAATGTAGGATGAATCTTGAAAAAAATTTTAGGAGAGTGAAGGACAAGGTGCACAGCTAGAACAAGTAGTCACCATGGTAGTATAGTTCTTGGAAGGACCGGTGACTGAGAAATTTATTGAAGAGTTCATCGAGAAGGAGGCTTTGGAGAAGTAGTAGGTCTAGGTAGCCCGCGCCAAGCTTGAGGCCTACGAGAAAAAGTTACCCAGATCAGTGTGACTCGGGACGAGTCACAGGTGAGTGTTGGGGGCCTGTTGGCCCTTGACCAGGTTTTTTGGAAACGATGGTCATGTTTGAAAAATTTTGGGACTTCGACAGGCTTGTCAAAGATGGAGCACCTGGAAAAGCAGAGATCATGGGATCTCGCTCCCTTTTGTGGGATTTTTGTGTTTAGGGTTTATGTAACGGGTATGGGATGTCATCCCATGGGTTTACCCATGTTTAGGCCTATTGTGTAATGTATAAATAAGTAGCTAGGAGATTTAAGCAATGTCGATGGCTTAGTGCTAATGTTAGCTAAGTGTGAATAGTTGTGAACACTCTGTGCATATTGTGTAAGACTTTCAGAGCTAAGAGAAAGTAATTGTAAGAGCTCGTGTAAAGGCTTTGTGTTGTGACCTAGCTTAGGGAAGGAGGATCTGGCGATGTGTGCACAGATCTCCTGTCCTATGTGGAGTTGGTTTTGAGGCTCTTTGCATGTAAGGAGATTGACATAAGTTAATAAAGAAGACAAAGAGTTGGTGGATGTAGCCCCACGCTGGGGGTGAACCACGTATATCCCGTGTTATGGTTTCTTTGTGTGATTGATGTGATTTATGCTTAGTGTTTTCATATTTATGTATGTTATATGCATTTTATATCATAGATTAGTTCTTATTAATGTGAATGAATTCTATATCTTTTCTATTTCTAAGTGTTAAGTGCTTGGGTGTGTTAGATCTTGTTGAATACTTCACTGCTCTATAATTAGGGTTTTACCTGCAATGTGAATAAGTGTTAAATGCTAATGAATGTCAACTATTAAGTGCTCTATTAAGTACTATGATCACAGATCGGTGTCCCAGCTAGGTTTTAGACACTTGAGTCCTGCAACCCCCCTACCCCTACCTCAGGTGAGACATCTATTTCGCAGGTGTTGCTGAAAGGGTCAGTAGTTAGGTTTTTTTTTGTGCATTGTTGTAGCGTTGAACCCTAGGTATACCCCTATGCCAACAAGGTCTCTGCAATGGTATACAAAACACTAGTCAGGAAAGCATATGACCGACAATTCAACAAAAAAACTTTGCAATCTTGGGCCGCTTCAAACTCGGGCGCGAACCCCATCTCTTTGCCCAGTATCTTTCACCTCTCTAGAGGTCGGTTTATGATTATCTTTGCAGAACCCTCTAAGGCCATGGTCGCACTCCAAAAAATTTGGGTGATCGACTCTTCCCCAATTCTATTGAAGCTTTGGAACCCCACCTTTCATGTTTCCATTGAGCGCCTAGACCCCATTATGATTTGGGTTCGTCTACGAAGACTCCCTCCACATCCCTAGCCAGAAAATTGTTTCCAAGCAATTGGTAATTTTTTAGGGGAGTACCTAACAATAGATATGGGATTATTAGACTCGAGAGGATGGCAATGGCTAGAATCCTGGTCTCTCTTAACATCAAGTAAGGGATATGGTAATATCTCAACCTTATAGATCTGGGGTGTATAAGGGTCCAAATTCCAGACTATGAATGTGTTCCCTTTCATTGTAGAAGATTAGATGAGTATAGCCACATTGTTATTGATTTCCAAAAATCCCTTCGAGGGCATTCTGGACATGTTTCACATGATTCTAGTAGACCAGGCTATGAGTGTTGGGAATTGACTAGGGGAAACTCCTCCTCTTCATTGTCAAACTTGGTGGGTACCACTTCCCCCACCTCAATAGCTCTACCGATCTCCTCGAAATATGAACATTCGATGAAAACCGAGGCTGATTTGTCTCTCATTTCGACAGTTGGAGATGAGGTGCACTCAGATCATAGCCCAAAGAAAACACCTCAACACATTATTGACAACTTCTTGGGTATGAAACTTTCTCTTCCCTACCCTGTAAATGGTATGATGAATGCATTCAACTTTATTTTAAAATATTGCATCCCCTCCCCCTAGTTTATCCCCCTCACCTCCACTATCTCCTTACAACCCCATTTCACCTCCTCCTCCCTTGATTCACCACCATTGGATGATGGACCCCCTCGGGCAACCTCTCCTCCAAATTCTCCAACCTCTTGGTCTTCTGAGGAACCATCCTCTAAGGGATATGAGGACTTGATCATCCACTTCCATCTCCACAATAGATCCATCATTATCCCTTCTTTGGACCCCAGAGGTATTGGACCTACACTAGAACCACTGAAAAAAAAAAAGGCCAAGGTAGGCCCTCCCACCTCTCCTTCGCCCAATCATGTGCACTAATGGGCACTACTTCAGGATGAAAACAGTCTCTCTTCAGGGCTCTTAGAGAAACAAAAGTGCCTATAGGGGTTCCTCCATAAAACTACTTACCTTTAACTGTAGGGGTTTAGAGAGCCCCCAAAAAAAATCCTCTCTGAAGAGGTTGGTAACTCTGCACCAACCCAAAGTTCTTCTCTTCCAATAAAATCTAACAGATGAAATCTCAGCCACAAAATCACTCTCTACTCTCTTCCCGGGATGGGATTTCCTGGGTTTGGATGCCCGTGGAAGATCGGGAGGTCTAGCCATCGGTTGGTTCTTGGGAAGTATAAATCTATTGAAATCATGGGATTTTGACTCATGTCTGGGTATTGGGATACAAGTAGAGGGACTTGGGATGAAAATAAAATTAATAAATGTGTATTGGCCACACACAGACATGATTCCTTTATGGAACACTCTTTTCAACAACGAGATTCTGAATATAGAAAATCTAATAATTGGTGGTGACTTCAACTTCTCCTTAGGGGAAGCATAAAGTTGGGGTCCCTCGGCACACCCATACCCCCAAAAAGAGTTTTTTAGTCATCTCTCGGCCTCCAAATGATTTATTTATATCACACAAGTCAAATTGCTCCCCACATGGAGGAACTTAATAATTGGGGAGGCCCAAGTGGCCAAAAGACTAGACCATTTTTTGATCATTCAATCAATGTCGATGCTTCCGCTCCAATACCACTAATGGATTGGAAGCGGGGGGGGGAATCAGATCACTCCCCAATAAATTTTGTTGTTGAAATGAGACCCCAAAAGCYGACATCCACCTTCAAATTCAATTCCACTTGGCTCAAGTAATAAATCTTCCAAAATTTGGTAAAATCAAAATGGACCCCTCTATGGGATACAATTGGAACTTCGACAACAGTCCAATTCATGGAAATTTAAAAGAAATAAAAAAATTGGTCATTCCATGGGAAAAAAAAAAAAAATAAGAATAGAGAGAACTCAAATGCATTGAGGACCAGCTGGAGGTAATTTTTCAAGACACTGAATCTGGGTACTCCTAAGAAGCTTCACGAGAAAATTTGAGGAACTTAGAGGAAAAACAAAGGAAATTAATGGTAGACCAAGAAGCAACCTCGAGACTTAAAAGTAGGGCAATATGGATAGAAAATGGGGATGAGAACACCAAATTAATCCATTCCTTTTCCAAACGACCGAAAGCTACCAACACAATTTGGAGCTTAAAGGATGAGGAGGACATATCAATCACCTCTTTTGAATGGATAGAAAATCTAGGAAAGAAACACTTCCAAACATTATTCAAAGAAGACGAAAGGGACAACATAGACGACATCATAAAAATGGACCTTTACTTTCCTAGTTTTGTGGATGAGGAATGGAATCGAGATCTCTATGCAAAAGTCACTGAAGCTGAACTCAAAGACACCTTACAAATCTTTCAAAAAGGAAAAATCTCAGGCCCATATGGATGGTCAATCAAATTTTATTTGGGCTTATTTGATCTGATCGGAGGCGATGTTCTCAAAGTCATAGAGGAATCTAGATTAAACGATAGAATATACCGCCCACTAAAAAACACCTTCATATCCCTCATTCCTAAGGTCAATGATCCTCTCTCCTTTGATGATTTTCGACCTATCTCACTCTGCAATTGCATCTACAAAATAATAGCCAAGGTTATATCCCGTCAGTTGAAGCATGTCCTCTTGTCTATCTCAAAAGAACAGTTCGGGTTCCTTGAAGGTCGACAAATCCATGAAGCAATTGGGGTTTCTCAGGAAGGAATTCATAGCTTTAAGACCACAAAATCCAAGGGAACCATATTAAATATTGATCTCTAAAAATCCTTCAATAGGGTAAATTGGTCCTACATCAGGATCCTTCTCACTCACCTCGGGTTTGAGGTTCTTTTCATTAAATGGATGATGGCCTACATTACTTCAGCTTCCTTTGCGGTTCTCATCAATGGAGAAACCTCACCCTTCTTCACCTCCAAAAAAGAACTTTTCCAAGGTTGTCCCCTCTCCCCACTCCTCTTTCTGTTAGTGGTCGAGGGTCTGAGCAGGGCCATAGAAAATGTAGTAAGATTGGGGGACTTTCATGGAATACATCTAACCGCTGGTTTGAAAATCACACATCTACTTTTTGTGGAAGACATCCTGATCTTTTGTAGTGGTCAAAATAAGGATGCAAAAGACCTGGCAGATATACTCTTCGTCTTCCGCTCGACTACAGGTATGCAAATAAACTTCCAAAAATCTACTCTCTCTTTCTCTGAAATGGAAAGAGAGGACGGAGAAATTTGTTGAAGGATATTTCCATTTACAATTCAAAACTTCTCAGAAGGCATAAAATACCTAGGGTTTCACCTAAAACCAAATAATTACCTTAAGGAGGACTAGAAATGGCTGATTTCAAAACTGGAGAAAAGACTAACTAGTTGGAGCTTCAAGTGGCTATCAAGGGTAGGAAGACTCACTCTAACCAAAGAAGTATTATAATCCATCCTAGTTTACTAGATGTCTTTGGCCTCGATACTGAATGGTACACTGGAAAAGATTAGAAGGGTATACTCTTGTTTCATCTGGTCGGGCGCAAGGGATAAGTTCACTCAGCCATGGGAAAACTGGGACTGCCTAGCCTGGCCAAAAGATCTGGGAGGCTGGGGGATTAAAAATATATCTATGTTCTCCAAGTCTTTGGTGAAAAAAATGGGGTGGCACCTCATCTCAGGTAAAAACCTTTGGTCTCTGGTAGTCATTCAAAAATACATTGCACTGAATACACTTGAAGACTAGATCAGATCTCCAAACAATACCTACAAACAAAGCTCCATTTTCTAGAAAGCTCTAATCTCCTCCTTTCTAGTAATAGGGCAAGGAATGGCATGGAGAGTTGGCAAAGGAAACCACTTCTGCATTGGAGCGGACCCCTATCCAGGAAGTGGAAACTCTGACATCCTCCCTTTGGATTTAATCAACCATATCCCTAGGAAGAACCTCTTTCTCCAATCCCACTTGGCCGACCCCAACATAACTACCCTCTGGCATCAAGGATGGAAAAGTGCAATTGATATGGGGTTAATAGGAGTTATATCAACTTAATATAAAATTGACATCACATCTCTACAGATTGGTCACATAAGACTCACTGACAGGGAGGACGAGCTAGTTTGGCAAAAGGATCCTTTAGGAAACTATACTCCAAAACTTGGATACATTTCTTTAAGCATGAACCTTTTCCAAAAAATTCCAATTTGGTGGTATAGAGGACTTTGGAAATTAAAATGTCCACAAAAATCCAAAATCTTCCTTTGGGCGGCCCTAAATGGAAAAGTCCCAATCTGGGAAAACCTAAGAAAGCATTAGTTTGAAGGACCTGGTAGCTTTCGACTTTGTCATTCTGAAAACAAAACAACTACCACCTCCTCATATCCTACCCCTTTACAACCAGAGTTTGGACAAAAGATTCAACAAGTATTGGAAAGAACTGTACATGGGGAGGTCCTGACTTGGAACATGCATGAGAAGCCTGGACCCATGACCCATGATTCAAAGAGATTAAAGCTCTCCCCCTCATCATCAATTGGGGCATCTGGCTTGCTCGAAATGCAACAATATTCTAAGAAAATGATCCCCTCCCTGAGAGAACTGCAGCCCAAAGTCTCTCCATACTATCATATTTCCCACAATAAAAAAAAGGTCCGATAATACAGCCAAACTAGCCAGAGACCATAGACAATAAAAATCATTGGGATTCCTTTGATGGGGCCTCTCAAAATCAAACTTGCGGGGATGGAATAGTGCTCTATCAATCTGAATACAATTCCTTTCATATAAAATTGGGGTTGGGACATGGTACAAATAACTATGCCGAGCTACTAACTCTAAAATTACTACTCCTCTTTGGAAAAGAAAAATAAATACTTCACCTCCAAATCTTTGGTGACTCTATGAATGTCATAAATTGGGCAAGAAAACTTCAGTAGTGTCACAACATTTTCCTCCTCCCTATTCTAGAGGGCATCCTTCGTTTGATGGAATATTTTGACACAATGATTATATCCCATGTCTACAGAAATAGGAACATAGTAGCGGATGCACTTTCAAAAATAGGGCTTCCTCTAGCTCTGGGCCAATGGCACATCATAAAATTCAATGAAGATGAAACTTATGCCTTTTACCACCGTCCTTTTATATATGCAACGTATTTGCAACATGAATGATTCTTTATACTAATTTTAAAATCATCCAATTGGTCGAAGAATTTTTGGACACAGGGAGTCTTTTTACCATTCAATTTTCTGCAAGCAACATGACCATCATATTTCACCAGTTTATAATATAAGCACTTCGGTGGAACTAAACAGACATTTTAGTTATTACAGACAGTTTATAATTTACCACCTTATTCTGGGTGATGTAAATATTTGGTCATTATTGTGCTCTTAGAAAGCCTCTTTCAAGGCTTCCTTATCGGCATAGTGTAAAGGACCTACACTACTTTTTTTTCTTCATTATACACACTAGGGGTGTTGTGCTCATAGAAGCACCTACAAAATGTCATTTTGTCTCTCCGAATGAATAAAATTACGCTTTTTTCCATGGAAAAAAAAACTAATTAATAAATAATACTAAATAATTAATTATTTAATAAATTGCACATTGCATATTGTGCATTGCACATTATGCAATAATATCATACCTATGCGGGGATATATGTGTGTGGAGGTGCAGAGAAATCATCAAAGAAAATTTATCTGCACATATGATGTACGAGTATGGAACTGCGATCAAAGCAAAAGTCTCCACACATAAAAAAAAACAGTGCATTGCAATATTAAATAATTAATAATGGATATTAATTATTAATTATTAAAAAAAATTAATAAATACTATTAAATAATGAATTATTTAAAAAAATATTCTTGATAAATAACTAATAACTAATATTATTAATAATATTAAATAGTTGTGCGGGGATATACCTATGCAATATTAAATAATTAATAAATCATTAATTATTTAATAAATTGCACATTGCATATCGTGCATTGCACATTAATAAATAATAAAATACCTATGCAGAGATATACCTGTGTCGAGGTGTCAACAAATCATCAAAGAAAAAGTCTCCATACCTATGCATAGATATACATGTGTGAAGGTGCAGATAAATCGTTAAACAAAAAGTCTCCACGCATATGATGTACGAGTACAAAAACATAGTTGTGAGGGGATAAACATGTGCGCAAGTGTGGAAAAATCATCAAAGTAAAAGTCTTTTCACATAAACAACAATGCATTGCAAAGTGCAATATTAAATAATTAGTAAATAGTTAATAACTAGTTAATAAATAATATTAAATAATTAATAAATAATTAATTATTTAGTAAAGTGTATATTGCATATTGCGCATTACACATTAATAAGTAATACCATACCTATGCGAGGATATACATGTGTTGAGGTATAGACAAATCGCCAAAGAAAAACTCTTTGTGCATACGATGTACGAGTACAAAACCATAGTTGAGCAGGGATATACATGCACGAAGGTGCGGACAAATGTAAAAGAAAAAGTATGCACATAAGTAGCAATGTATCACATTGCAATATTAACCACCCCATTGAGCATTTCACTTATTATTTACTAATTTTTACTCCATATTGAACAATTGTTTTTTTTTTTCTTATTTTTACAAAGTTTTATGTTAATTGTTTTTTTTCACTTATTCTTATCATTGTCGTTGTCTTTTCATAGACAATAATGCTATTTTTCTTTATTATATGAATGATCTTTTGACAAAGACTATTATTTATCTATACATCTACTTATAATAAGTGACATTGTTCAACATATATTTCTCACTCTTACGAGGTGGTAGGGATTGTGTTGCGATGCAACCCTTATTTAATTTTAAACTCTATAAGTAATAAGAAAGAAAGAATTCGATAAAACATTTATAATAGTTTTTATGTTGATCAAAAAAAGAGTCAATGGAACATGCATTTATGTTAAGAATCTCAAACTATATACAAAAAATATATATGCGAAAGTTGTCGGCAATGTTAGAAATTCAACTTCATTTTTATTTATTAAATAAAAAAATTATGGTTTTTAATATTTTTATTTTTTTTAATTTATAATTACATAAATAGATTAATAAGGTTAATTATACATTTACAAAAAAATTTAAATCATCAAAAATGTTTAGATTATATTTTTTTTTAAATGTTTATATATATATATATATATATATATATATATATATATATATATATATATATATATATTCAAAATAAGACAACTAAAAACTAAATATATTTTGAATATAAATATAAATAAAAAAATAAAACAATGTAGATTAAGAAAAAAATTAAAAAAAATTACTATTTCAATTTGAAAAAACAAATTCTAATTACTCAATATCAAAACATTAATCCAACTAATACATAAATACATTAAAAATAAGAAAGCAAAACATTTAATCAACTACATTGTTATTTAAAATGATACTAAATTGCATTATTAAATTAGTATTAGTTAGAAAATGTAAAGATTAAATAATATAATTGATTTGTATATGAGAGTCTTTGTTTGTGGGATAAGGAATCCTCTAAAGAGAAAACATATGTTTTTAATTATTAGACTCAGTAAGTTGTATACATTGTCGACTGAAGCTCTAACCTAGGGTCTCTGGGCAGGAACTAGCTCTAGTTTGTTTTTTTTTCAAATCGTCAAGAACCAGTAATGGCAGCCTACCCTGTTGTGAGTCAGTTGCACTAATAGGGTGAGTACAAAGGACAATGGAGGTGGCCATAGTACATTTTTGGAAGGCCATCTATGGATTTTCTTTTTTTCCTCCGATGTATTATCGACTAAATCTGCAGGAGATCGAGTCATCATTTTAGCGGGGATTTC
>JASDQU011102772.1:14825-30439 GCA_032191745.1 Picea mariana
CTTAGAAATTAACAATAAATTAATTATTATCCCTCTGGTGCAAATTATTTAAATTCTATGTAGTTAGGTGAAAGTTGGCCTCCCACTGTGATGGTTCATTTTTTCCCATGATTTCATGTACATAAATAATGTTTAATAAAGTTTCATTTCAGGTTTAAATTTTGGTGAATCAAGTATAAATTTTTGGTTAAAAAATTATTTTAAAGGATGTTTGAATGAAATTTTGTATAATGAATATGAAATTTTGTATAATGAATATGAAATTTTATTCTTTTAAACCTAGTTAATCTTGCTTGAAATCTTAAATTTTTTATTTATTTTTTAATTAAATTTATCTTCAATTTATTAAAACCTTACTTAACCTTAAATTATTAGTTACAAATTATATAAATATATTAGATAATGTTAATTCTTACCCATATATACCACCCGATGGGGTGCTAAGTGGAAAAAATGCACACTAAGAATTTAAATGCACATGCTGCCACCCTCCAATCCATATCTCATAGGATGAGCAACATTCAATGCTCATACATGCAGGTGCGACGAGATTTTGGCTCTAATTTAATGGCTCCCTCCATGTAGCAAAGTTGGTCGATTGGGATGGGTACAAGATGCACGAGCCAGGTCCCTTCATCTCCTCCGACGCCTAACCATTTACAATGAGTAAGCAAGGGCTCTTGTCATTTGGATTTGGATCAGCTCTCATTTTTTGGCACGGTTTGTTCTTATCCATCCATTCTCATCGCCCTCTCGCAAGCTCTATGTCTATTAGGTGACTTGATTTCATGCTCATGCATGCCACGAGAACGTGACAATCCCAAGTGATACATATTTATGAGTGGAATGAAATGAATAATAGACTGAATAAAATAGCACAAAGATGCATAGAACAACAACAGATATCCAGTAAACAATAAATTCTATTGAATAAATGAAATAGGATGAAACTGTAAAACTGCATAATTGAAAAAAAATTGCTCGAATGGTGGTAGCTATCTCTGAGAAGAGATGTGGGTGTTATGCGCATCCATCTGAGCAGAATGATTACAATGAGGCTCCAGAGGCCTTTTTAACATTACTCATGAATTCCAAAACCATAGACATCTAAAAACCTAACCCTAGGAGATGAAACGCCAAAACTTATGTGGGCCCCTATGGGTAAGTTGGTACCTCAACTTCTCGAGATCGTAAATTTTTCATATGACCTTTGTTTTAGGCACGTGATAGCCGATTGGAAGTGTAGAACCCACAATTACAAAGAATTACAGAAGAACCCGTTGAACTAAAAAATGTCAAGAGGAGTCAATTGGAATAGGTGGGTGGCCACCAATATCCACCTAGATTAGTCCTCTCCCCTTAGGAAGAAATGGTCTCCATTTCGTTGAGTGCCCCCATCAAAAGAGGAAATGTTTGTTGAATTTGGCCACGGGGAGCCACTTTCCTTGGTGGAGGAGTTTCCCTGCCTTGACAACCTGATAAAGTTGGATCCTCTGCTGGTGAGTGCCCTTAACTTGTGTGTCCACTATTTGATCAATGGATGCATGTTCCATGTAGACAGGGTTGAGCTCTATTGGTGTCCACTATTCTGTGATCTCTAAGGTGTCCAAATTGAACACTGGTTGCAAGACAAGGAACAGTGGAGTGTTGAACGCAAAAGAATTGCTACCCACAACCTTGGTGATAGTGTAATGCCCATAGCGAAGTGGGAGGAGCTTCTAATGGGGCCCTGTAAGGTGATATTTATGTAAATGTAACCATAACTTGTCTCCCACGTGAAACTGATGACGTACCCAGTGTTGATTATGGCACTGATTGTACTTAGCATTGGATTTCTACAAAATATCATGGACCTATTGGAAGATGTGTTAAATCCACTCAATGAATCTGGTGGCTTTGTATACCTTAGAATGAACATGGGAATAATATGTTTGTGTTGTTGCAAGAGGTAGTGCAACATCAATGGGACCCAAGGGTTGGAATCCCATCCCCATCTAAAAGGGGCTATGGTCGGTGGAGCTATGCAGAGCCATGTTGTAGATGTGTTGAACATAGGGAAGCACTATGCCTATTAGGTGTCTTGATTTCATGCTCATTCATGCCATAGGAACGTGACAATCCCAAGTGATCCAAATTTATGAGTGGAATGAAATGAATAAAAGACTGAATACAATAGCACAAAGTTGCATAGAACAACAACAGATATCCAGTAAACAATAAATTCTATTGAATAAATGAAATAGGATGAAATTGTAAAACTGCATAACTGAAAACAAATTGCTCGAATGGTGGTAGTTATATCTGAGAAGAGATGTGGGTGTTATGTGCATCCATTTGACCAGAATGATTACAATGAGGCTCCAGAGGCCTTTTTAACATTACTCGTGAATTCCAAAACCCTAGACATCTAAAAACCTAACCCTAGGAGATGAAACGCCAAAACTTATGTGGGCCCCTATGGGTAAGTTGGTACCTCAACTTCTCGAGATCGTAAATTTTTCATATGACCTTTGTTTTAGGCACGTGATAGCCCATTGGAAGTGTAGAACCCACAATTACAAAGAATTACAGAAGAACTTGTTGAACTAAAAAATGTCTAGAGGAGTCAATTGGAATAGGTGGGTGCCCACCAATATCCACCTATATTAGTCCTCTCCCCTTAGGAAGAAATGGTCTCCATTTCGTTGAGTGCCCCCATCAAAAGAGGAAATGTTTGTTGAATTTGGCCATGGGGAGCCACTTTCCTTGGTGGAGGAGTTTCCCTACCTTGACAACCTGATAAAGTTGGATCCTCTGTTGGTGAGTGCCCTTAACTTGTGTGTCCACTATTTGATCAATGGATGCATGTTCCATGTAGACAGGGTTGAGCTCTATTGGTGTCAACTATTATGTGATCTCTAAGGTGTCAACTATTCTGTGATCTCTAAGGTGTCCAAATTGAACACTGGTTGCAAGACAAGGAATGGTGGAGTGTTGAACGCAAAAGAATTGCTACCCACAACCTTGGTGATAGTGTAATGCCCATAGCGAAGTGGGAGGAGCTTCTAATGGGGCCCTGTAAGGTGATCTTTCTGTAAATGTAACCATAACTTGTCTCCCACGTGAAACTGATAACGTACCTAGTGTTGATCATGGCACTGATTGTACTTAGCATTGGATTTCTACAAAATATCATGGACCTATTGGAAGATGTGTTAAATCCACTCAATGAATCTGGTGGCTTTGTATACCTTAGAATGAACATGGGAATAATATGTTTGTGTTGTTGCAAGAGGTAGTGCAACATCAATGGGACCCAAGGGTTGGAATCCCATCCCCACCTAAAAGGGGCTATGGTCGGTGGAGCTATGCAGAGCCCTATTGTAGATGTGTTGAACATAGGGAAGACTCTCTTCCTATGTACGTGTATGCTTAGAGTTATACATGAACAATATGTGCACTGTTGGCATAGGGGAAGACCCAAGGTTCAACGCTCAAGAGCGCACCAGCAAAGCCCTAACTATCGGCCCTTTCAGCAACACCTGCGAAAAAGATGAAGTCTCACCCGAGGTAGAGGCAGGGGTGGTTGCAAGACTCAAGTGTCTGCAACCTTAGCTGGGACATAGATCTATGATTCTATCCTTGTAGCACACTTAGCATTGATTATTAATCAATATTCAACCCTTCTTATACTTCGCAGATAGCATAGAGCATCGCAACATTCACTTAGATCTAAGGTGCTTCAGCACTTAGCAACAGTAAAGTAGATCAGATCTAGTAGATCAGCACTAAGCATCTTCATACACATCAAATCTAACATTCATACACATATAAGAAGCACAATGCCTAAGTAGATCTATCTAAATATATCAAATCACTTAGCAACGGAAGAGATAAATGCATCAAATCAAAGCACAAAGCATAATACATAGATTTACATGGTTCACCCCCTCCCTAGGGCTATGTCCACCAACTCTTCTTCTTTATTAGTTTGTTCAATTAGTTACAACACAAATCCACTTAAAACACTTACTTCGCACAGGACAGAAGATCTGCGTAGCTCACTACATCCTTCTTCCTTATACTTTAGCACAAAGCCTTCTACAACCTCTTACAACAACTTGCACGGAGCTCTGCAAGCCTCTTACAATCATGCACGGAGCATTTACAATACACATCAGATCACACATATCTAACTACTGGCACTAAGCCATCGACCATTCTTACATTTCCTAAGTATATATTTATACATTACAAAAGTGGGCCTAAGCATGGGTAAACCCACAGGTTGACATCCCTTTCCCATTACATTAACCCAAAACCCTAAAAGAGGCCCAAAAGTGGACCGAGATCCCGTGATCTCTGCTTTGCTTGGAGCTCCTTCTTCGACTAGCTTTTGAAGTCCCGAAATAGGTCAAAATGACCAAGGTTACCCCAAAACTTGGTCAAGGGCCAACAGACCCCCAACACTCACCTGTGACTCGTCTCGAGTCACTCTGGTCTGCGCAATTCTTCTTTGAAAGACTCGAGCTTACCTTGAGCTGCTTCGACCTACTACTTCATTATGGACTCCTGTTGGGTGAATGCTAGGATCAATGTGTCATTTACTAGTCCGTCCAAGGATTGTTCTGCAGTGATGACAACTTGCTCAAGCTCTACTCCCTTGCTTTCAATCTCAGAAAATAACATGCATGCCTTGTCTTACACTAGTTGGATTCGCTGAGTGATTTCCATCACTTTGATATAGATCATATGTATCTACTGCTGAGCTGTGTGTTTCTCATGATATGTTTTCATTCTATCCACTGCAGACAGGGCTGTCAGCTGTGCCTGTAATGTATCCGCATGCTGCTTTGCTTCTTAAAGCTACAACTCCAGCGCCTGTAACTCCGGATTATCTGTAAGGTTCTCATAAGTCTAGGTGCTCTAGTTACTGAACTGCTTTCACTCCAAGGCAAGAGCTTTCAATCATTCAACTGCACTACGAGCAGTTGCTTCTCACTGGTCTCTTATCTCCTGAGGGGTCTCGGGCACAACGCAAATTTCTAGATCAGCAATGCGTTGCTGAAGCTTCTGTATAACTTCTTCAAGCTGTGCCACCTATTTTGGAACTCTCTCTTTAGCCTATACTTCGATAACAGTCACAAAGCAGAGTGCTCTGTTGACTAGTTCCTTGACTTCAAGCTGCTCTGCAAGCAATTGTTCCTTGCCTTTTTGTAGCTCTGCTTTCTCTTTATCCCACTGTACTTGAAGAGCAAGTTTCTCTCATTCAACAGCACTGTGCTACTCGAAAATTACTCCCTCTACCTGTGTCAAAGCCTGGGTGGCTTTTGTTGTGTCTTCTTGAGCTTGTCGAAGGCGAGCTTCGACCATATCAACAATTCAATGAAGTTGAGTTGGCTCATCTTCTGGTTCTACTGTCCCTATTGTCAGGGGTGCAGTGGGGACTGCATGGCTAGACTGGAGTGCCCGTTGCACTCCTTGGAGCTCAATATCTATATGGTTATACATCTTCTCCTTCTTCTCTATTATCTCTTTTGAAGCATCATTTACCACTGCAACGATGAAATCAAAGTCATCCAATGTGAGGGTAGTTTGCATCTTGGTTACAGGGGTTCTAGGTTTCTTTCGGGAGGAAGATTTCAGAGGTGAGACCTTCCTTTTCTTCGACGAGTCTTCTTCATCCCTAGGTGGTGGTACTTCACCTTTCTGTTGTTCAATTTTTGTGCCTTCTATCTCTTTTCCATCACCTCCTTCGTCTGGTGTGATAGAGGCAATTCTTACAGATGCACTATCTAGTTCGTGAACCTCTTCAGGCTGATTCATTTTGCTTGGTCCCGATGTATCTGGTACAGTCTCTGGGCTATCAATATCAGAAAGCTCTGTGGGGTTCACTGGAATGAGAAGGTCAGCTGACCAATCCTTGGTGATCTCTTCGATGTCTTCCTCGGTCAACTTGTAATAAGACTGCAACTGTTTCTTGTGTTGATCATCTCACGATGTTATATAAATGAAGTGGCGATCCGTGCTGAACTTCATTAAGGGTCTGAATCTGTGGAGTGTGTTCAGGGTAATGTGAGGCATAGCCTGGATGGTGGTCTTCAGCTGGTTTTAGTATACGTGGAAGATGAAATTCGACTACCATTACTTGCTCATATCGGTCGAGTACCATAGGGTACTGAACCTCGCAGCCAAAGGTTCAAATGGCTCGGTCTCTGGGAAAGTGGAACCCTCTGGCATCTCCCATGCTATGAAGGTGATCAGTATGAGAAGCCAAATGAAATGAAACTCATACGCTTGGTATTGCGCTTCCCTGTAACCATATCGATCTGATTCACCAAGTACTTTGCCCAATTCATTTCAAGTCCTTTTGCGCATTTCCCTGCGAGATCAACTACGAATCCAATTACTTGGGTGGGCCAGTTCTTGTGAACTAGTTTTCCTGTGATCAACTGAAAAGCAAGGCATAATGCACCACTTTGAATAGAGGCTACCTTGTAGCCTCACGTTCCCTTCTCAACATTGCCATAGGTTTCTTTGATCTTCGCTGCTAGCACTCTATCTGTGGTCTTTCTAGGATAAAACTCCTGTGGGTCAGGGCCCTGCATGATGAGTCCTGTGATCCAATTAATCAAGTTCATATCCACTATGACACGATGGTTCAAACACAAGTAGCCTCTGTGATAGCAATACAAAAGAAACTTTACACACGCATTCACCTCTTGGTGCCTGCCAAAGTGTGGGACCTTCATGACATTCAGTAATGTTAACTGTGCAAGGTTCTGGGTCCAATACTGTGGGACAATCTTCGAGTTATTTCCCTTCTTCTTCATTAGATACTTGTGTGGGCCGAGCATACTGTAGAATTTCTTGTCGCCGAGGTTGAAGTCACTAAACTTCAATGTTGTGAGCTTGTCCTGATCAGCACAAACTGTGTGCACCCCTTTCGGCAGGTATGCAATGATCATAGCATACTCAAATTCTCCACGCACACTGTCACGATTGATTTCACCATGTAGAGGGGGTAGGTAAGTGGGAAATATGCTCAGAATTAGTTTAGCATCCGCAAGATCATCCTTATGCTTCATTCTTTTCTCATCGACCTATCGGGACGGTCCAGCTTGAGCAGTGGATGGAGAAGATGCTACTCCTCTTGTCGATGATGCTTGGACTCCACTGGAAATTCATCTTTCTGACATGACTCTCTTAGTCATTAAATCAAGGAGGACCTCTGTGACGGATTCTTCAATAGCAGTGAGCTTGTTGGACATACGTACTCGGGAAAAATAATCGGGGTCATGATGATATCAGATACTGCACTAGGATGAACAATCAGATCACAATGACCATTGTATACAATCACTAGTTCTGCGGGTTTCAAATTCTCAGTTGGAAAAAGTGTTCTTTGGGCATGGCGTGACGGGATAAATAAAAAATTCGACAACGATCTGCTTGTAACAGGTATGAAGCTTCCATTATCATTGATCTATCCATTATGGCAAGGTCTAATGGTTTGGTCGTGATCCTTTAATTCTTTTCTATCCATTTGGGGCAGAAGTCGAACGGGTATTTCGGTCCAATGGCTATATTTCTTCGCCACAGGGAAGTGTCATAGGTCATTGTTCTGATATCCCGATAAAGCTCAAATTCTGCAAGTTTTCTTTCTGCGATGTTCCATCTGGAATCCCCTGTAACTTTTCAATCTTTGCCCTCTTCTTACTTAACTTTCTAGCCTTCTTCCTAATAATCTTCAACTCGGTCTGTATTTTTCCGTTTTGATTCCTATCTTCTTTTAGCATAGTCACTGCGCGTTGTTGAGATTCTCTCCAGGGTAATAATTCTTATTTCTCTGGGATAGGTGCTTCAGTCTTCTGCGAGCCTTCTGACATTCTTTCAGCTTCGACATTGGGGTCTCTAGTGTCAAGGAGCTTCGATCTATTCTTTTGTTCTTCAATCAACTGTGCAATCTTCTTGGTCATAAAATCTTTTAATTCTTTGTTTCTTCTGTTCCAAAGATTATGTTTCTTCCTTCAGTCTAACTTGATCTTTGTCAATCCAAGGTTTTCCAAGTAACATAGTAAATGGGGAATTGTCCTCAATAAATTTAATAATCTCAAAATATTCTTCAGTTGAAGTTCCATTAGCATTTGTAGATATCTGAGTGATCCTTCCACATAGGTTTACCAATTTTCCTCTGAAGAGTCCTATTCCTCCTAGTGAAGGGATCATGGCAGGCTTCCCTATAGCTTCCCACATTCTCTCTGTCATGATATTCATCTGTGTTTCCTCATCTAGAACACAATCAATGTCGAATTCCCCTATCCTTACTTCAATGCATTCTTTTTCTTCAAAGATCTCTGATAATCTGACATGTCGGTGTTCATTCAGGGTTTCTTTCATCTAAATTAATACTTTCTCTGATTCTTTCTGAGGTTCTGCTATCTCTGGAGATGCCTTGGGGTTCAAATTCATTCCTTTGAGCCTAGCAATCATTATGGGGCAATCCAACACTTCATGATCTAGAGCTTTGCAACAAACACAACTAGGTCCTCCACCAGGGCATTCCTTAGCTAGATGTCCCAGTTTTATGCAACTGTAACAGAAGGTTAATCCTCTCTTTCTTGTAACTGATCCCCAACCTCTTCTATTCTTCGCACCAGGATCATAGGGGCCAATATGCAACAAATTATTTCTAGGATCCTACATCCATTTGTTAGTCCAAACATTCTTTCTATGCATCGGTATAACATATCTATCACTATTCTTATGAGATCTATTCATATCAAAACTTCTTTCATCTAACAATGCCCTAGTTTTCATGCTAGGACAGAATCTATAAAAAATACCTAGATCCATGCTCAAGAAACAAAAATTTCCACTTAGCCTACTTCTACAGAACACAAATATTTCGGATATAGAACTTTATTACCTTTATCAAAGCACGGAGATTACATATCTTACCTTTTTTTAATCAGAAAATCCCACTTTTACCTTTCTTAGAGTACAAAGTGTTCAGATCTTGCTTCTCTTCTTCAGTATCAACCTCTTTTCTTGTAGATATGATCTCTTTCTTTCAGATCTGACCTCTTTCTTTCTTGGCACAAAGCTTCATAGGTCAAGTAGAACACTGCGCACTAGGAAAATAGACCTAGGCACAGAGTTTCCTTTGCACAAAGCTTCTTCTTCTCTAGTTCCCAGCAATCACAGTTTCACGGTCCTGACAATGGAACCATTTTTTGGCATAGGGGCAAACCCAGGGTTCAACGCTCAAGAGCACACCAACAAAGCCCTAACTGTCGGCCCTTTAGGCAACACCTACGAAGCAGATGAAGTATCACTCGAGGTAGAGGCAGGGGTGGTTGCAAGACTCAGGTGTCTGCAACCTTAGCTGGGACACAGATCTATGATTCTATCCTTGTAGTGCACTTAGCATCGATTATTCATCAATATTCAACTCTTCTTATACTTCGCATATAGCACATAGCATTGCAACATTCACTTAGATCTAAGGTACTTCAACACTTAGCAATAGTAAAGTAGATCAGATCCAACAGATCAACACTAATCATCTTCATACACATCAAAACTAACATTCATACACATTTAAGAAGCACAAAGCCTAAGTAGATCTATCTAAATATATCAAAGCACTTAGCAACGGAAGAGATAAACCCATCAAATCAAAGCACAAAGAATAATACACATATTTACGTGGTTCACCCCATCCCTGGGGCTACGTCCACCAACTCTTTTTCTTTATTAGTGTATTCAATCGGTTACAAAACAAAGACACTTAAAACCCTTACTTCGCACAGGACAGAAGATCTGCACAACTCGCTAGATCCTTCTTCCTTGTACTTCAGCACAAAGCCTTCTACAACCTCTTACAACAACTTGCACGCAGCTCTGCAAGCCTCTTAAAATCATGCACAGAGAATTTACAATCCACATCAGATCACATAGATCTAACTACTAGCACTAAGCCATCGACCATTCTTACATTGCCTAAGTATCTATTTATACATTACAAAAGTGGGCCTAAGCGTGGGTAAACCCACGGGCCAACATCCCTTTCCCATTACATTAACCCAAAACCCTAAAAGAGGCCCAAAAGTGGACCGAGATCCCATGATCTCTGCTTCGCTTGGCACTCCTTCTTCGACTAGCTGTCGAAGTCCCAAAATAGGTCAAAATGACCAAGGTTACCCCAAAACTTGGTCAAGGCCAACAAGCACAATCATTTGATTGATGACCTCTATTTGGCCATCGATTTGAGGGTGGAAGGAAAGTGAGCTTGGTGTCCAACAGTGACCAGAGACTTGTCCAAAATGTGTTGAGGAACCTACTATACCAATCAAAGATGATGGTGTGTGGTATCCCAAAATGGACCCACACTCGTTCGAAGAAGAGCTTGGCAGTATTTGTTCCTATGGTGTTCTTCTTGCAGGCTGTGAGAATGGCCATCTTTGAAAATTGATCAAGTACCAAAAATACACAATCATTTTGTTGATTTGTGGATGGAAGGCCAGATATGTAATCCATTGAGATAGATTCCCAAGGCCTCTTGAGTGTAGGAATAGGGGTTTATAAGCATTTCTTCTTGATGGATGGCTTGGAAATGGCACAGGCAGTGAAAGATTTGATATACTTGTTGATGTCCTATCTAAATTTTGGCCAATAAAAATGTTTCTGTAGAAAGAACACCATTTTCTCCATGCCAAAATGTCCTTCCATCCAATCGTAGTGAGCCTTCTAAATCAGATTTTCACGCTTGCTTTTAGGAACACATAGATGGACCTAATGGTATAACAATTTTTCCTAAATGTGAAAATCGGTGACATTTTCACATGTACCCAAGCGTCGATAGGAGGTGGTGAAGTCTAGATCTTGTCGATAAATTTTGGGCCACTCAGATGCTTCATGCCCATAGGAATGGAGCACTGTGATGAGTGCAGCCACAAGAGGTCGCCCGAGGTAGTCAAAACAAAGATTTGTGCTCCTTGTATTATACTTGATGTTGAGATGGAATTGCTATAGGTAGGTGGACCACTTATGATGGCGTTCATTCTACAACTTCCCATGTGTCTGTACAAACTGCATAGGCTTATGATCAATGCGGATGATTGTATCCTTTACCATAATGTAATGTTTCCATTGACAACATGATTGTACAATGGAATACATTTCCATGTCATAGGTGGGGTATTTCTGTATAGTATCTGAGAGTGTCTCACTATGGTATGCTATAAGATGACCATGTTGAGTGAGATTTGCTCCTACAACATAGTCGGATGCATTAGTCTCAATATTGAATGATTGTTGTAGATAGGGGAAGGAGAGTACTGGAGTTGAGCACAAGCTATGCTTCAGATCATAAAATGCTCGTTGTTTTTCCTTCCCCCATGTGAACTTTTCCCTGCCACCGCCCTTGGTCACTTGGCTGAGGGCCCATGTAATATGGGAGAATCCCAACATGAAACGTCGATAAAAGTTGGTAAGTCCCAAGAAGCTCCAAATATTGGTTAGTGTGGTCAGGTTTGGCCAGTCACAGATGACTTGGATCTTGGTTGTATCAACATGTACCCCATGCTCATAAAAAATGTAGCCCAAGTATTGGACCTTGTTCATGACAAAGGAGCATTTTTCCAAGTTGGAATACAACTTGTGTTACCGCAAAGTGCTCAAAACCTATTGAATATGTTGCATGTGGTCCTCCCAATTTCTATTCAAGATGAGAATGTCATCCAAATATACCACCACAAAAGAGTTGGTGAAGGGTCTCAATACATCATCCATCAACCTCTTGAAAGTGGTTGGTGCATTTGTTAAGCCAAAGCGCATGACCAACCATTCGAGCAGACATTATTTAGATTTGAAAGTTGTCTTCCATACATTAGTTGGTTCGCTGTGAACTTAGAGGTAGCCATGATTTAGGTCAATATTGTTGAAGAAATTTTCCCCCTTGAGTTGGTCAATAAGGTCATCAAATCTGGGAATTGGGTATTGGTTCCTGACTATGATTTTTTTAATGCTTTGTAATCAATGCATAGTCGGTAGGTCTCATCTTTCTTCCGCACTAGTACAAACAGGCTTCTGCAAGGGGAGGAGTTGTGTCTGATGTGCCCCATTTGAAGAAACTCTTGGATCTGACACTTGATTTTGTCATTTTCCATTAACGATCAACAATATACTGGTCCATTAGGAATAGGTGCACTGACAATTAGATCAATTGGATTCTTGACTTGGAAGTGCATTAGTACCCTGGTGGGTGAGGAGAAGATGTCTCTATATTATTCGATGATCCTATCCACTTTCTTCAGCTGCAAAGAGAGGCTCTATATAGAGGCCACGGATGTGGCAATGACCTTCTACTTACTATGAACATGGATCACAAAGAAGACAAACTTCTCATTTTGTGAAATGACCCTACTACATTTCTTAGCAAATATTAAAGAAATAACAATAGGTGGTACTACCTCTAGTATCCTGTACAGTTGTCTACTCAAAGTAATAATAACACTGTGGGGTCTAGACTCATACACAGCATTTCGCTTCCACAAATATGGTTTTCCTAAAGGAACATCACAAAATTCAAGGGGATAAATATCACACAATACCTAGTCTTTGAAAGGCTTGATGTCATAGGGAAGACGACACGGTTGGATAACACAGAGATCTCTTCCTTGGAGAAGCCATTCGATGGTGTAGGGATGCGGGTGTGGTCTCATCGACAAGTCCAATTGCTTGACGTCCTTTGTTGAGATCTGGTTCTTTTGACTATCTCCATTGACAATGAAATGAAGTGGAGCCCCATTTACCCACATCTATGAGTGAAAGAGGTTTTCCCCTTCCTATGGTTCTTTTGGTTATCTTGGATGGACTTTGGTGGTAGAGATAGTGGCATTGGGTTCAGAATCGATAATCTACTTCCCTCCTTCTGGATTTGATTCGGAGTTAGAATCTACCTCTGATTCAAAATCTTTCAGCTCAGCCACCAGTGACTGCTTGGAGCAGCATTCTTTGTGAGAAGGGATTTTATGGTATTCACACCATTTTCCCATGTCATTATTCGACTTATCATTACCCTTCTTGTGTTGCATCTTGGACTAGTTGTCCTGAGAGTGGCCATATTTTCTCTGTCCCTTGTTTTGTGGGTTGGGGCCGCCTTTGCCATACTTCGGCTATGACGATTTTGCAGATCCAAACTCTTGCCTCTTTTTCTTAAATTTATGGATCTTGACAACATATCTATAAGTCATACCCAATGATACAATGTCAAAAAACTCCATTTATGTTTGAATGTATCTATGCATACAGATGCGGTATTTGAGCACCAAATGTCACTTAGAGTCTTTGATACCCAATTTGGTGCACAATGAATGGAAAATATTTGTGAAATATGGTATTGCATGATCCATTTCTTGACACAAGGTGGTCCATCTTGTGTACTGGTCCTTGTAGGTTCCAACAAGGTAGTATTGTTCTTTAATGGCATCCTTGAAGGAATCCCATGTGGGGGTGACTGCAAATATTACAGATTCCTCTATGGACCTTTGCTCAGAGTATGTGTCCCACTAGTCCTTAACATGGGGGATTACCTTGAGGAGTGCAAAAGTAATCTTTTCCCTATCGAAAAAATTGTGGACCAAAAAATACCCTTCAAGCAGATTCAATCATTTATCTACAACATCTACATCTATTAGTCCTTCAAATAATGGAATATCAAAATTTACCTGTACCTTAAAGGGGGTTTCATGGTTGCTTGATGAAGATGTGTCTCCTATGGGAAGTTGTTGAAGGATCTGTGCAAATTTTTCCATCATTTCATTCCTTTGTCGCATAAGGGCTTCCTCGAGCAACATTTTAAAAGGATATTCTGGTCCATAATATTTATTTTCGTCCACCATGGGTTGTTTTCAGGCTTGGCGCGGTCGATTTTGCAAAGGCTCAACCGGTTCGAGTCCCAACTTCTTGTACCTATATCTTGTCGGGGACATGCACGAAGAAAAATAAATGAAGAGAAGACTGCTCTGATACCACTGATCTATATTTATGAGAGGAACGAAATGAATAACAAACTAAATACAATAGCATAGAGATATAGAGAACAATAATAGATATCCAGTGAACAATAACTTCTATTGAATAAATGAAATAGGTTGAAACTATAAAACTACAGAACTGAAAACAACTTGCTCAAATGGTGGTATCTATCTCAGAGAAGATATGTGGCTACTACGTGCATCTGTTTGAGAAGAATTATTACAACGAGGCTCCATATGCCTTTTTAACATTACTCATGAATACCAAAACCCTAGACATCCAAAAACCTAACCCTAGGAGATGAAATGCCAAAATTTATCTGCCCCCCTAAAGGTAAGTTGGTACCTCAACTTCCCAGGGTCATAAATTTTTCATACGACCTCCATTTTAGGCGCGTGATAGCCTGTTGGAAAGGTCGTTTAGAGAAATACACATTATTCCATCAAAATCTAACTATGTCTATAGTTTGACTGTGGAAATCCAAAAAGACATTGTTTAGGGCCCTAAAATGGCTCTGAAAGTACAAAAATATGTACTGACATGAAAATTTCCAAAATAATCTAGTTAGATTAGGTGGGTGACCACCAATATCCACCTGGAAGCTGTGCAGGGATTCAGACATCCCTGGAAGTGTACAAACCAAAATTACAAAGAATTATAGAAGAACATGTTGAACTAAAAACTATCAAGAGGATCCATTTGGAATAGGTGGGTGGCCATCAATATCCACCTGGAGCACCAAGAGAGGGCCTTATTGTTATATTTTTATTTTCAGGAAAAGAAGGAAACATCTATTTTCCTGGTCACCCTTGACTTCTCCGATCCACCTTGATAATTCCTCAGTGACACCGCCCCCCTCCTCGGCCCCAGACAGGGTGGTAGAAGAACCTCCCATGGTTATTGTGGAAGAATAAATACCAGTAGTGTCAGTTCAAATTCCAACATCTTTCCTCCTGTACACGGTCCGCGATTCCCAGGACCTGCCACCCCTCACTATTTTCTCCACCCCTGGTGTTGTCATTGCCTCAAAATGGGCCACATGCATAATTTAGGAAGAAATATTGATGGAGGAGTGTCATTCAAAGAATCTCTCTCCTCCTTCCATTGCTCTAGATCAGAGACCTATCTCCACTTTCCACCTCTCATCAAAACACCTGGACCTCATTTTCGATATGCATCGAGACATGCAGGAGCAACTCCAGATGCACACCCTGCTCAACAGTCACCTCGACCTGCTATTTGACTCTCTCTGAGGCTCACCAAGCCAAAGAAGGTTTCTAAGCTTTGCACAACCATTCTTCTTCACTCCCACCAGAAGCACTCATGGCGAAAAAGGATTCAAGGGTTCTTCCGCTGATTAATCTTGCTACGTATTTTTTGGTTTTATGTGTTGTAATTGTCGAAATCACTATATGAATTTTAATTTCTATGTTCAAGGATCTCTCAGACTTCTCAGAATGTTCATACCTAGACACTCTTAGCTGCATGTTTAGTTTCCATTTGTTTGGTAGAACAGGTGGCATTTTTTTTCACTTGTCCACACATCAAATCATGCAACCACCTATTTTGGTTTCCATCTGTTTGGAAGAACA
>JASDQU011102773.1:0-16319 GCA_032191745.1 Picea mariana
TCTGTTGATCTAAGAGCTTCCATGTTGGCATCGACAAGGGCCACTGATCCAGCTTGGTAAGCTTATTGTAAATTGTTAGTGTAGATTTTCATTTCATGTACTTGTTATTTTGATTTCATGTTATTTTGTTTGATTTCACTATTCGAATGTGTTGCGAAGTGTGGTAATGCAGGAACAGTTGGATCTCCATATTTCACCATACATGAGCTTTAATGGAGCATCCCACTTGTTATTTTAGTTGCTCCAGGAGATAGAATCAAAGTTCATCTTTTCTTTTCATGAGCCATCAATGAACATGTCGATCACTTGAGCAAGAGCTTCTGTTTGTTTATGAGCGTTTCTTTCCAGCTTTCGAATTGAGTGACGATTGTTATTTTTAAGAGTGTGTTGGTTTCTAAATGGTTTTCTTATCTATACTAAACAGACATAGGAACCTATTTGTTATCGGTGCATATAATGCATCAACTCTACTGATTACGAATCCCTGTTGATAATTTATGTTTGGTAATATATTATGCAAATAATTGCACCAACACTATCTTTTCTTTGATGAGCTGAATTGCAAATATCATTTACTCATTGTGACTGGCCATTCATGTATCTTTATGTGTGAGTCTGCTAGCATAGTAAGAATTCTCCATACATTCACTTATTTACAAACCCTCTGAACAATGATAGTTAAAAGCCTTGTCATATGGTTATGTTTATGCATGTCTTGAGAGAGAAGGTATGATTTAGTCATCTGATTTGATCCAATTGAGAGAATATTATACACCATTGAGATATTAGTTAAGTTACTGGGCTTCTTTGAGCTACAACCTAGAAGAACTCCTGGAGTGATAACATAAGGCATCTAACATGCCCTCCATTCTAAAATCCAAGTTCTCAAACGTGACAATAAAGTCTTCCACTGTCCCAAACTGCTTCAACTTGGTCAATCAACCTAAATGATGGGTGTCGGAGTCAAAGCGATCATAAATATCTACAACAAATTGTGTCCAAGTAAAATACCCTTGGCATGACTTTCTACACCATTGCCACCATTTCCAGCGTTCCAGATCCAATTGTACGATACCGTAATGAAGCTTGGCTAAATAATCAGTAATGCCATGAAAAGAGAAATAATGTTCCATTTGAATGACCCAGCCTGTGGGATATGAGCCATCAAATTTGTTCACCTCAATTCTGGGAAGGCGAAGGTCTCAAGGAAGGTGGGTGGAATGAGGACCTTGGTAATGGGAAGAGTCATTGTCTTCCTAATAGGAAGGTTGTTCAAAAGAGGTATGGTTCAGGGATCAACTCATCAGTTGGTCGAGTGTGTCTTTGATGTGGGCACATTGGTCTCGTAGGGTCTGAATAGAGGAATTTAGCCTGCTAATGTTGGAATTGAGAGTCTTGATGTCCTCCTTGTTATGGAGTTTGTCGACAATCAAGGTATTGAGTTCTTGGGCACATGTGATGGCCATTTGGGAAAAGGAAAAAATAGGTAGGCAGGTCCGCACTGAAAAAATTATAGGTGAGGGGTATCATGACAGACAGGCAAAAGAGAGGAATCCAAAGGGATAGGTCAAAAATAAGGGTGTTGGGAAGGGTGGATGGGACCACAACAAAACGGGTGACAGGTGATAAAAGAGGAAAAGAGGAATCTAATGGGATAGGGCCCAATTAAGGGTGTTAGGAAAGGGGGTTGGGTCCATGAAAACAATATCTTAAAAGTGATAGGTACCACAATAATAAGGGGAAAGAGAAGAATCTAATGGGATAGGTCCAAAATAAGGGTTTCAGCGGGACCGCTATACTCGTTTTCTTTACTCATGTGGAGTTATACTCTGATATGAATAATATTGCAGTGACTAAATGACTAGATTCTTAACAGAAAGAATTTCGCAACCCAAATGCAGGAGGAAAGGTTGCGACAATAAATCTTGAGCGTTCCTTTTCTATTCTGCTTCCATCCCAAGGGTTAGGGTGTCCAGGGTTGCTATAGACAAGGGTTTACCCTATGCTACATATTTCTGATATACATGCAGGGTCGAACAATAGTACTTGGTCCAATATCTCAGGGCACCAACTAAGGAGGCTAGACCATACCCTTAGTTGTACTACCTGATTACCCAGGTACTAGAGAGTATCTTCCTGAGTGCTATTCTCGGTGGTGCTATATCAGATAGGAGGTCGATTGGTTGATCTATGGAGGGTTTCAAGATACCTAGGCCAGTCTGTATACATGTGTTGTCTAATGCGCTACCACTCAAAGGGGCACCAACAGGGGTTACAAGGGTGTCCAACAATGTGAGATTAAATACCTCTTGTATTTCCTGCGTGTATGCTTCCCCGACCGTGGATTTATGCGCTGAACGATAAATCACTGTAGTTTTAAGACACAAGAATACGTCTCTACCTTGAAAAAATTAACCCACAATCCCTGCCAAGGAAAGTGCTCTAATACCACTTGAAAGGTAGCAGATGTAATATAATATGCATAAACATGAATATTCAACATATATCAATGGAACAATAAAATATTGAGAAAACAACACCATAAATGATACCTTCATTCAGAGAAAGCAATGTTCACTTTCCTCTTCGAGGGGGCAACCTCTAATAGAGTAGAGATCTATTACAATAATTCTCAAGAAAAAGACTTCCCATGTCTCCTACTCTTATTCATACGAATTCTATCTTCTAAAGAACCTTCTATCAGAAGATATTTCTAGAAGCAAAAACTTCTATTAGGTCTTCTTACATTGACTTGTTCCCATTTATTGAATAGGCCTTATAAACTAATGTCGACCTTTATTACATTGAAAATATATTATTCTACCTATGTGAGGAGTTAGTGATGTTAGGTCCCTAACACTCCTTGTGTCGACGATGATTTTGAAGAGCGTTGAAACTGAGGACTTCTTGAAGACAAAGAAAGGAAGATTCAAACTTCTACAAGACTACCTTGAAGAACCGACAATTTTTCTTGAAGACCTCTCAAATATTCAGGTATGTTCACTAAAGAACCGTACTGAGAAATGACATGGTTATTTGCTAGAATAATTGGATAAGAATATATGGCTATTGTTCCTAAAATTGCTTTGTACATATTGTATTTCTCAATTAAGGAGAACACTATCTTCAATTGGGCTAGGATTATTTCAAGTGAGTTATCTTTTCAATTGGGATATTTCCGAAAGAATAAAATGTTTTATATGTCTTCATATTTGATTTTCATTGTGATTTACTATCACATGTTCAATGGCCTACCCTTGGTTAAAAAGGTTAACTGTAAATTTGACCATGTGCAAATGTGGTACCCCGCACTTTGGAAACAAAAGGCCACGTATCACTTCTATGAAGTGCACAATGCTTTTATCTCTTCTTTCAAAAGGCTAATTCATGGACCAAGTACATCAAGATTATCCTTGGAAGTTGCATCTTTCTTAGTCAGAAAAGGAAGTTTTGAAGCCATGGAAATTTTTAGTGTTATCAGACTCTATTGTTCACATAAGAAACCTTCATATCTACCATACTATGTTTTTGATAAAATATTCATAGTTGAGATATGTAAGCAATATACATTTTGGGCTCACTTCTTCAATGAGAAAAGGAAAAAATAGATCATCCCATTACCATGGAAAATTGGGGAAATAACTATAAAAAACATTGCCCATCTTGATGAAATCTCATCTCAATTTGATTGATTCAATCTCAATAAAGCAAATGAAATCAAGGGTTTCAACCCTAATCAGTCATTTATGACACACATGACATTAGTAGGATATAGCATGTCATTTTCCAAAACATTCTTATTTGGAGAAGAAGAAGGTGACAGTAAAAACCCTCAAGGGTTACAAGTGAAAAAAATTGCAAGAAGATATTGAGACAGTCATCAGTATAAATGATCAACACATACAATGAGGAAGAGTTGTAAATGAGAGAAGTTCACAGTCCCCAAATGTTTCTCAAAAAAATGGCCTACCCAAAGGAAAACCCCAAAATTCAGTTCAAGAGCAAAGAAAGTCTTCGATTGATAATTTTGATGATGGAGGAGAACAAAACCCTCCTAAGGGAAATCTTGAGAAGCCACACAAACTCCCAATTGCCAGTGAGAGGAAGAGAGGTACAAATAAAGAGGGAGAAAATGAAGACATACCTTGAAATGAAATAGTCCTGGAAGATATGGAACTCAATGTAAACATTGAAGAAATATAATTTGCAGGTGAAGAACAAAGGCTACAAGAAAGCAAAACAATTGCAAGAGAATTGGCTACTCAAAAGTCAATTATATTTGAAGAAGAGTCTCTTACCCTGCATCATGCCACATTCAATAAAAATTCAATAAAGTTAGTTAATGAAAAGGTCAATTCAAAAAATAAGAAAATTCAAGAAAAATGGAACCCAGAATTTGACTTTCAAGGGGTTCCACCCTCCAAGGTCATAGAATTTCATAAGGCCACAAGAGAAGCTTTAAAAATGTCAATTGGAGATATAGAAAATGAAAATGCAATTCTAAAATATAGAGTAGAGAATTGGAAAATGCCTTAATGCCCCCACCACTATTTGCTAGTCATATCACCACAATACAACCCATGAGAACTCTTGAAGGAAGACCAGAATCAAGCTCAATATTAAAAGGAACATCAAGTTTGCTTGTTGCTATCATGAGATATGTTGGTGAAAACATCCAAAAGAGATTTTCCTTGATTCTTGAAACTTGGGAGTTAGCAACCAACTTTGTCTCTTTAGGCTCGAGAATGACACATTTCAGGTAGTATCTTCAAGCATACTTTGAAAACGATGAAGAATTTTACAAAGGGGTTATTTCTACTTTTAGTGTAAGAGTTTCAAGTCTTAGTGAATTCCAAAGAAAAGAAGAGGATTTTCCTTAGACAATCCGTTTAAAACAATTAAAAATGTGTTGGCTCAAGAGAATCAAAAGTTTAAAATAAATGTTAGTTGAGTTTGATGTCATAAGTGTAAAAAGAGGTGAATTATATTTAAAGTTGATTGAATTAGAACTAGTCGGGTCAACTGAATATGTGGAGGACCCACACTTAATTATGAATTCAATACTCTTATTAAAGGAACAAATGGAAGAAAAGTTGGACTCGTTAAAGCTTGCATCAATAAAAAAGTTCAACAACCTAACCGAATATTCAGAGACACAGGTAGAGAGTTGGTTGGTCTGTTATGTGAACAAAAACAATGATATTGAGGATACCCTCCATCAACTCTCAATTGATTTTAAAGATCTTGAAAATTCATTATTTGATATTAAAGTGAGACAATAAATAATGGTGGCACCAATGAGAGAATATATTGAAAATTGGTTAAAAAATGATTTAATTAAAATAATTGAATCAGATTAGGAGGAAGCGGTTGCAACTGGTCATGTAGTTCCAGTAAAAGAAAGTATAAAAGACATTCCAACCAGTAAATAAAAAAGAGGAGAGATTGCATCACAGTAAGTCAAACGATCATTTTTCATAATTTCCCATCTTATATACTTCTCATTTGGAAATCATCCACCCGTGTCTTTTCATTCACTGAAAACTCATAGCCGATTTCTAATTGTTTTTCTCTTTTCTTCCAGGTTCATGTCTATGTTTTAAAGGTCCACATGAGCCCCATCCCAGTCTGTTTGGATGAACTCTTTCATTTTAATTTTACATTTCACTGTAAAACCATACAATTATTTTGGGAACTCCCCAGAGAACTATCTCGAGGAGTAACTTTAATGATTTCTCAAACTTTTGAATTTCTAAGTATGAGATTTTTCAAGTGTGCCTATCATATTCTCTTTCATTTTTAAATGTGATACTCATTTAAAGTTCTTTGCATTGTGGCTTTATATCCTTTTCATCTTATGATATGACCAAATCTTGCTTATACTATGATGGATGCAAGGAATATGTTAATCTTATATGATGCTTTCTTTACTTTTGTATAATACTGTAAATATATAATATTTTTGTTTTGAATAAGTTCTTGATCCTTTTCTCAAGAACCTTTATTTTGTGAATATACTTTTTATATATTTTAAACTGTATTTTCATAATTCATTTTAAACAATAATAAAGGAGCACCACCACTTTACAAACTTAAAGGGATTTATTCTTATAAAATTGTTGTTGAAATCTTGAACAATTTGAACATCAACCAAAGTTTCCTACCATGTGGCTTGGAATACTAGATAACATCATTTGATACACTTCTTGTCTTGAAACTTATAATGAGTTCAAATAGATGACAATTTGGAAATAAATTATTAAATCAATAACAAAGAGCAAGCTAGAATATTTTTCATGGTTGATCTTTATATGACATAAAGTCAACTAATATTAAAAAAACCACTTTCACATGAGAAAATTCTACACACCTACCAAAATCTACCATTGTTAAAGGCTCAAACCTACCGTGAAAAAGAAAGTGGGGACAAATATGCTCTTGATTTACACAAGTAAAATAAGTGCTTACTCGAAAGTCAATTAAATAAGTTCCGAAGATCTTCAAATACAAAACATAAAGAACAATTATGTTTGGAACTCGTTATCTTTAATATGATATATTAAAAACCACAGGCATATTTCAAGCAATCAAGCAAAACGTCTAAGCATATCCTTGCTCCATTCTAACCTTCTATTAAAAATAATTTTGTACCAAAAAATGAATAATATGCACACAGTGCATGGAATCGTGTAAGCATTCAATTTTTAGCGTATGAAGATTGTTGGATATACATATGAAAAAAAAAAAAAAGTATAAATTCAATGTAGCATTAACTAGTTGTTTATGAATAGATGTTGAATGACTTCTTAAAATATTTAAAGTATTCATTATAGTTTATTGTTCTTTTTGTTGGGTATGTGTTATATGACGATCCCTCTAGTAGTGCTCTATGTGTCGTGTGTGCCGAGCGCTTCCCTAGGGGGGTCCCAGGGGGGGCAGGTATGCCCCCCTGGTTATGCGCAGCGTCCGTGGCAGCACCCCAAAATTGTTTTTTGGGCGGATTTTGCTATTTTTAGCGGTTTACTAAATTAATCTTGGATTAAGAGATTAGATTTTTGGTATCTACGCAATACCTAAAAACATTGTATATATTGTATGGTGAATGGTGAAATTCGATAATGAATATAAGAAAGGTTTTCGGTATAAAATCTCCGTGTACTCTGTGTATGAGCCATTGATTAAATTCTGTTTTACTTAAGAATCTATATGCATTGCTTTACTTCACAGGTTTAAAACTTACACTTTCTGGATATGAGAAATAGTCTTTTCATTAAATGCAACATCTCTTTATAACTTGCTATTGTTGTAAACTAGCATTGTATTGTTGCAATTGCTTATTCATATCCTAGAGAGATGCTACGTGTTTCCATACACATGAGACACATGTTACTCATTACATTGTATATATGTATATTTTGTAAATGGTACAAAACTTGAGTGTCTTTGATTCATGAACCATTAAAGTCAAATACAAGTGATTGTACCTGTTCATTTGCACTTATGCCTCTCTATGGGCTTTATTAAGTTCTTTAGACAAGTGGTAAGGCATTTTTCAGTTGTTATTCGTGCTTCAACTTTCTCTTTTTATTGAGCTTCAATTATAGGTTATAAGAAGAGAAATGATAGGTTGTAAGCTAAACATTTCAAAGTAACATTGGTTTGACAAAGTCAGGTGATCCTTAAATATACTAAAATCCATTTTCACTAAATAAAAATGTTATTAGTAAAATTGAGTGTTTTTTATTCCTGAACCATTAGAGTCAAATACAAGTAATTGTACTTGTTCATTTGCACTTGATGCCTCTCTATGGGCTTTATCAAGCTCCTTAAACAAGTGGTTAGGCATTTTTCAGTTGTTATTCATGCTTCAACTTTTTCTTTTTGTTGAGCTTCAATTATAAAAATGATAGGCTATAAAAAGAGAAATGATAGGTTATAAGCTAAACATTTCAAAGCAAGATTGGTTTGACAAAGTTAGGTGATCCTTAGATATACCAAAACCCATTTTCACTAAACAAATAATAACATTTATTTTTAAACATATTAAAACCCCTTTTCAAAAAAAATAATATTTATCCGTAAACATGCATAAGCATTATGCATATCATTAAGTTATGCATTATTTTTTATTGGTTTGACAAAGGTGAATCCTTAGATATACCAACACCCATTTTCACACATTTATTAGTAAACAAAAAAAATTATTTATTAGTAAACATGCATATGCATTCTGCAGATCACTAAGTTATGCATTATTTTTTTATCACTAAGTTATGCATTATTTTTTATTGATGCAATTTAATTTGAAATGACTTTGAGATGCAAATCATATGTAATGATGCAAAACAATAGTCTTGGGTAGACTTTGTGCCAAGCTTGTACATATGAAACTTGCTTTTAACAAGGTGGTATTTATGTAGTTGTATGCCAAGTAACACCATCTTAACACAAGCCATTGCATGGCATCAACATTTGTAATTATAAAGAAACCTAACTATTTCTCACGGGTTTTCATTTTTGAGGGGTAAATAATTTTTTAGTTTTATGAACAAAGAAATTAACAACCATATTTGTTGTTGTATTCAATGTGATGTGCAATTTTTAACCTTACAACCCCATATTCAAGGTTACACATTTAAATGCTAACTTTTTGTTGAAATTTAAATTTTTAATTACAAACTTGCTCAACCAAGGTCATATTTTGTTCTAGATTTCTTGTGGATATTTTAACCTAGTTGTTTCATAATGTTTGAAAATAGACATTATATTTTTGAATTTACTAATTGTGGTTCTTGTATGTCTATGGACTTCTATTTTTCCTTTTTTTTTTAAGATATATTTCCATTTAATGTATTAAGTTGTGGTGGATGGAGCTTCTATTAAAACCAATTATCACGATTCCTCTTATTTGGTTGAAAGGATTGTTTCCCTTTTTGCATTTCAATTGTTTGATTCATGACGCCTCTTCATTCTCCTTCAGAGGTTTTCAATGGTTATACCATGCAAACGAGTTTTTCCTATAGTTCATTGGTAATCCAAGCTTTCTTTGGTCCTCACACTCCAAGAGGTCATGAATTTAAACCCACCAATAACTATTATAGGTACTTTGTGTGTCATCAGGGGGCATATGCCCCAAATTTAGGCTAATTATGATCAGTCTTTGGTTGGGTGAATGGTAAAAAGTGTTGAGGGGGATGGATTCTCAGTGCTCAATCATAGGGATTATACCCAAGTATGAGGCCCAGTTAGACTCCTCCTTGTTTGGTATGGAATAATCCTCCATATTAAAGGCCCAACAACTGTTTGATGGGCTTTAATAGTTCTTCTTTTTCCTTTTTTGAAGTATTTCCAATATTATAAAATGACAACATAAAGTAAACTACTCTAATATTTTTAAAAGAAGTTGATCTTGCTGGATAACCTACATGAACATCCAATGACTATGAAACGCAGGCTTTTGATTCCCTTGGAATTAATTCCTCGAAAAACTAATTACTGCATAATAACATAAAGTTGAAAGAAATGAAACAAAATATCTAGAATAATTTCGCAAATATATTTTATCCACTGAAGGGTAACTAGAAAAGCATTACCAAGAATAATAGCAATCCATTCAACCATGAAAGATAACTTATCATTAATTAAAATTAGTACTAGATGACTAAGACATTTAATTAGTAGTAGAAGAATCCACGACAAGGAATAAAGGCACAATAAAACCTTGGTAAAACCAAATTCCTTGACTCTAAAAGAGTTTATGAATTAGCTACGAGATAGTTCTATGCTACAATCCTCCCAAAATTCTCCTTAGAGCCAAAAATCCCTTTCTATGAGGTCGATCCTCTTATTTATAACTTAACTTTACAACTTAAAAATAGAGTAAAGTAGAAAATAGAATAAAATCTTGCATGTCATCAAGATACCAATAGAATGAGAGTTTGAACGACTGTAAGTTTAACATCGTAATGGACCCATTACTCGAACCACTTGTTCCTCTTGAATGGCTTGTTGTTATGTAGTTATCCCATAAATCCTGATACATGTAAGGTCCTCTTCTAAATACCAATTACCATTGCATGAAATAAACTCCTTAGCTTGATTAGTCAATCTTGGGCATTTTCTATAGAAAACAATGAAATACAACATAGCCAAGAAGGCATCACATATGAGTGAATAATATTTTTTAATACTTATTCTCCCAAAGTGTTCAAAAATACACATGGATTGGAGCTTCTGAAACATGCCAAATTAGATTTAGCCTCGAGAATACATTCCTAGTTCATATCACATCTAATAAATATGAAGCCATATCGAAGGAAGACACAACACTTGGAATTTTAGTTGCTTGGTGGGCCTTCTCAATCTTGGAACTCATTTGATTGGATAAGATGGTTGCCCAATTGAAATATTTTCCCGTGGTGGCCATTGTGTAGGTTGGTGGGATCGATGCATCAATGATATGAGAACAACCCTTTTCTCCATACAATCGACACAATAGAACCATGTGATACATATATGGTTCTCTTAATCCTATAATGTTGTAACATCCATAAGTCCTATGAAATAACTTCATATCTTCCTTCCACCAATTAGTCATTATTTTTTCTAAGTCTTGATGGTCATAGAAGTATTTCAAAAATGTGTTGTTGAGGAGTAATTCTGTTGGTGAACATTTGTAATATTTGTCTACTTTTGAGGTAGGAAAACCCCCATGCAATTACCTTTATCATAATTAATCACACAATTCTTATAATAAATGTGACTAATGATCCATTTGATTACTTATACACAGGAAAAAACAGGTGCTCTGGCTTCAACAACATGTAAGCAAGATCTCCTGATATTGATAAAGACTTTGTCATTTAATTCCCTTACATCAATATCACTATGGGGTGTGGCTTTTGGGTATTCCTCTTTATAGAACTTTTGATATATTCATTCCAACTAGGCAACAAAACCTACATTCTAGTGCTTGGATCAATGTCTTTATATATTGGTCATAATAGAGTTTCTTCGTTCACGGGCATCTGAATTATTTGTAGAACATCTTCCAATGGATCTTCGATCATGACCGGGGTTTCAAGTGAACTCTCTCGTGTTTCCTTCTTTTTACCCTTCAATGTTTTCATGGTCTTCCAAACAAGAGTTCTTCTCGGCGACATATTTTCTACAAGTCAGCACATGGAACAACAATGACTCTTTCCCTTTTTTAGAAGCATCAATATCTTAATCGAATCAATAAAATGGTAGAAAATTATTTTGAGAACCGAAAACCAACAATTCCTTGTAACAATTTGTACACAAAGAATATCATTTAACTAATCAACAAACTATTGAAACTATCATATTTTTAAAAACCAGTTGTTCCCTATGATTCTTGAAATGAAATATGTCTACTTGTTTGGATTACTTACCTACTCAGATTTCCCGCAACGAACAACTAATAGTTACCCTTGAATAATAACCCAACTAATCTTGTACTGGAGCTACTACACACAACGCTTCTACTCAACAGTTTCGATTCTTCTTGACAATTCTTCAATGATGGAAGTGATTATGAAAAATTAAGATATTTCAGAGCTCTGTTTGAGATCATGAGAAGAATGAATGATTCAACTAGCACAGTTTGAATTTAATGGATAAGGGATCAAATCTAAGAGACATGATGACAAGATCCTACTAGATCGAGTGAGATTTTCTCAGCTACCAGAATTGAATGTTGATTAGAAATTATCGCCACCAAAATCCATGTGTTTTAATGGTGGCCTATTTTCTTCAGGGAGTGCCCAAAAACTTAGCTTTACTATTTTAGAGAGTTTTAAAAAAGATCTTGTATTGAACACCTCGAAAAACTTGTCAAAGTAAATGATGATTGGCTAAAATGTGCATGGTTGTGGTTTCGACAATGTTCCTAAAAGTGGAAATGAAACCCATTGATGTTTTCCAAAAAAACCTACCTATCTCTCTATTGGTGATCTCCACAAAACATTATGCTGGTGAGTTGCTAAAAACGTGACTCTGTTGGAGGTTCCCAAAAAACTTGTATTGGAGATCTCTAAAAAAAAACTCTCGACCCCCCTTTCGATGCTCTACCAAAAACATATATTCAGCCTATTAGTGTTTTTCAAAAAACTCTTTCCATTGGAATTTCAGGAAAAACTTCTTCTTAGCGCTTGCCAAAAAATGTATTTCAAGAATTAAGAAAAAAACCTACCTTTCTATTGGCACTTGCCAAAAAATGTGTTTCAGTGATATCTGGAAAAGTACTTCATGTTTTTAGTGCTTTGGAAAAAACTCTTCAATGTCTATCAACGGTCTCCTAAAAACTTCTTGTTAATCTTTTGGTGCTTAGGAAATTGCCTCATCAAACCTTTCGACACCCATGAAAAAATGTTTTTCTATCAACTTTTTCAAGAAAAGTATTTTCAACGAGTTCTAAAAGTCTTTTCGACGATATTAAAAAAGGTCCCCTTTTTCATCATAGTTCTCACAAAAACGTGTATCCGTCGTCTTTCTCCAAAATGATTTCTTTTGCATTGGTGACCTACCAAATGGACTATATATTATTTTTTAGAGTTTTCTATACTTTGTCGATATATTTTTTATCATTCAAAACTTGGTTTATTTTTTTGGATTTAGATTTTTTTTGGGTTTTTATTTAAATCAAAACATTTTCTAACTTATATGAGGTGCATAAAAATCAACTAACTCAAAACATACAAAATCTTTTTACAAAAATCAAAGCAAAGGTGGTACCTAAAAATTTAGAATTTTAGGGTGTGTTGTGTATTCAACAAATGACGATTTATTGGACAAAACCAACATCTATGACTATACCTTCGATCAAATCAAACCAATTTCAAGTAACATAGACTTAGAACAAGATCAAATCAGAAAAAACACCCATATATTTTCCTATACATATTTGGAATTCATTCTTTACCTTGTCATGGGGATTTGGTTTTTAATCAATCACAAAAGAAAAGTCCCTTTGATCACTGACCCATACCTTGAAAAGGAACCAAATTAGATCTAACTTCTAGCATTAGGGTATTATTTTGTATAATCTCTAAGAAACCTTATCACCCTTCTGGTGTCATTATGCTGCCATCGAGCCTCCATAGCCTTGGTAGAGTCACCCTGATATCACATAACTTGCTCTGTTGCCAACGAGCTTCTGTAGCCCCATCAAAGACATCTGCATTTCCTCATTAATGAACATATTCTAGAACATTCTTTCTCTTGATCTCTCTTTTTTCTTTTTAATAATAATTTATTCAAGGAGGGACATGTATGAATAGTCATTAAATATATGAGGATGATACCTATTAATGAAGGGATGAATCAAGCCCCTAGGCTTTAAATCTTACCCATTCTAAAAGAAGCAAGACATTCATCAACTTCCCTTCATCATTTAGTGTTAATCCATAAATAGTGGCACATTACCCCTTAATTGGGGCATGTTACATTAGTATTGTTATTTTATTTATCTTGGCTTGGCTCCATTAGTTGTAATTGTACCTCCCAGTCTCCTATATAGACCAATGAGACCTTTTCATTTGGAATCATCTTGTATTTGTGAATTCATGTGATGTATAAGCAGGTTTCCCCCTCGAAGAGGCTTAATATCTGAATTTCTCTCCTTTTCAAGGCTTGGAGTACTTATTATGAGGTTTTTATGCTATTTTTATATTTGGTTCTTAACATTTGGTATTAGAGCTAGACAATCTTTGGGACTAGCTTCTTCAAAACAAGTCTTCTTGGAATTTTTGATACAACTTTTTTTATGGAAGGTTTAGGGATTTGGAATTTATATGGTATAGAGGAGACATATAAAGATAGTTGGGGTACAAATTTCAGATCTTGGTTCGCTATATTTTTAGATATACATTCTGTTCAAGTTAGGGTTTTTGACTAGTCCTGAAACTAGTCTGAAACATGTCTTCTTGGAATTTTCGCTCCCAATTTTTTTCAGCTTGGTTTTAGGTTCTGAATTTTTTACAATATGAAGGAGGAATAGTGAAATATATTGTGTAAAAATTTCATACCTTTATTCTCTGTACTATAAAAGTTATTCTTTGAGGAAATTAGGATTTTTGACTGGTCTAGATTTTAGTCTAAAACATGTGTTCTTGGGAAAACTATTATATCTAAAGCTACATACCTCCAATTTGAGTGCGACACATTCCATTGGTTAGGGTACATACTTAATTTTTACTAGTGCAAATTTCAAGTTCTAAAGTGAATATGGTGACACACGACAGGTCATACAAGTTCGTTCTCCTGAAAGGGAAAAAATCAGCAGATCTTGGGAAAGTTATCATAAAATTCTCTTGGAGAATCCAATATTGGTCTAACCATTGGGGTTGGAAAGAAGACACATTAGGCTACCTCAGGCCAAAATTTTAGACTCATAAGGGATGAAATTGCAGAGCTACAAAAAACATCGGCTAGCAGAACAGTCTCCAAATCATGGTTTTAAAAGGTGCGTTTTTTTGTTTGTTTGGAAATTTGCATATATTTTGACTAGAAGATCCAATTAGGGTGATTAAAAAAGTGGAATAAAGTGGGATAAAATACGTATCACATAAATTTGGGAGAATATTTTGGCATAGGGGTAGACCTAAGGTTCAACGCTTAACATCACACCAACAAATCCCCGACTACTGGCCCTTTCAGCAACACCTGCGAAGCAGACGCAGTCTCACCCGAGGTAGAAGCAGGGGGGGTTACATGAATCAGGTGTCTGTAACCAAGATGGGACATGATTCTGTGATAAGATCACTTCACATAATATTTTGTTAATGCTTAGGAAGTGGGCATGCATTAGTTTATTAACCTCATTAACACCGCAGAGCATAATCAAAGACAGTTAAGCGCAGTAACAACAAGTGATTATGCACCCTGAGCACTTATCACTGTGAGTTAAGTATAGCATTCAATTACCCTTTAACATAAGTAAAGTACTTAAGCAACAAAATATATATTCATTACACATCATAATCAAAGCATTAAGCAAATGCATAACAAAAATGACACTGCACAAAGCAAACCATGAAACACCAGATATATGTGGTTCACCCCAGGGTGGGGCTACATCCACAAACCACTTCACCTCTTTATTATTCTCCAAAATATTACATCCAATCGCTCATGTGCACTAAGCCACGGAGTTGAACTTTGCACAAGACATGAGATCTGCGCACTAAGCACTAGATTCTCCTTCTTCACCTTCCAAAAATAGGTCAAATGCATAAAGCCAAAATATCTTATCAAGACACTTAGCACCTGCTCCAGACTGAGCATCACAAGCACTAAGCACAATCTACAAAATCACAGTCGAGCACAAAGCCTCGACCAAATACATTCCTTCGCACACAAAACTACTGCTTCTACAATACATTCCTATTTATTTATACTTTACAAAATCTTACAATAAGGCCTAAACATGGGGAAAACCCATGGGCCAACATCCCATAAACCCATTACAAAACCCAGAGGACCCCTTATTGGGTCCACATAACCCTCAAAATAGGTAAGATCCATGATCTCAGCTCTGCTCGGGCGCTCCTACTTCGACCAATGTGTCGAAGTTCTAAAGTGGGCCAAAACCTCCAAAACTGACCAAAGTTTCCCTAAAACTTGGTCAAGGGCCAACAAGCCCCCAACGCTCACCTGTGACTCATCCCGAGTCACTTAGGTTCAGAGAATTATGCTTCAAAAGCCTCTAGCTTAACTCGAGCTACCTCGACTTGGTGCCTCGCCTAAGCTTCTTGCTCAGCGAGCTCCTGGACTGTCTGCTCTGTAACAGGCTCTTCCAGGCACTGTTCTACTGCTGCAACTACTTGATCTAACAGTGAACCCTGGCCATCGATCTCCTTGAACATCTTACAAGCTTCGTCCTGCATAGGTTGTAACTTCTATGTTACTTCCATGACCTTACCCTGGAGGGCAGTGATCTGCTGCTGTACTGTGCGTTGCTCTTGGGATCTCTTTATCCTTTCCACTGATGTGAGCAACTTCATATGTGCCTGCAATGAAAATTATTGTTGTTGCACCTCTTGTAACTGAGCCTCTAGATTATTTAACTATGGATCCTCGACGAGGCATTCATATGTCTCGACACTTCTGTCACTCAACTATTTACATGTTGAGGCGAGGGATTTTATACGTGCTACTGTGTTTTTGTGTTAAGCCCTAATATTGGCTCATTACCCCTTAATTAGGGCATATTAGATTAGTAATGCTATTTTATTTATGTCGGCTTTAGGCCATTAGTTGTAATTTAGATTAGTAATGTTATTTTAATTATGTCGGCT
>JASDQU011102774.1:15306-30443 GCA_032191745.1 Picea mariana
AACGCATGTATAAATACAAAGCATATAAATTAACATAGAGCTGATACTTATATTTTATATAAGACCACCAACTATGTGAAAACGTTCCATGATCCTCCCAGCATTAGACCACACTGCCCAAAACTCTCAGCAGTGGGTCACCCCTGAGATGGGATTAAACTCCACTCGGGTAAAGGGATTTCCATCCAGGATGATGTATCTCATATAGCAAGAACAACTCTGTCAGGTTCCAACTTAAGCTAACAACTCCCAGTCTCTCATTCCCCACATGTACATCCCACCCCAAGAAGTTTTCCCCTTCTCTTCTCAACATTCCTTCGACTTCCCCACTTCCCTTCCAAGGCTTCAAAAACAGGTCAGACAAGAAGTCTCAGAGAACTATATATATAGTTGGGCTCCCTCTATAAATCAATTCCCAATAATTATCTCTCTAGGACCTCAAGAGAGTTTCTCATGGGACTGACAACCCGCCTCTTCAATCCACAGGGCCTAAAAACCCACCTCTTCAAACCCACGGACCTAACAACTTGCTTCTTCATTCTAGATCTTAAGTCAACCAGGTATAGGCTCAAGTGAAGGAATCAACAGAACTTAGGTATGGAATAAGTGATGGCAACAACGACATTCAGGAAAGGAATAGCAATGGAAGCAACAATGTTCAGGGTAGAGTGTTGGTGATGGCAGTAATCAGATAAGGTGTAGTACTTTCTTGGGTAAGGTACATCATGGGCTCCGGTAAGGTACAGGTGCACTCTACATAATAGGAAGGGTACGATTACTGCTCAAGGCGTGCATGCAATAGGGAGAGGTCTAGTGATGGAGAGAATGGAGTGACTCATCCCTGGGAAGAATGGTGAGTCTGCCACATTTATTTGCATGCACCCTTGATGACACATGGCCTTCCATGAGCTTGTTTCTCTCCACTTGTATTTCATTCTCTTCCCATAAGAACTTAGGATAACATAAGCTATATCCATACCTTATTCCTTAGTAATAATATTATAATATTTCTTTGGCATTGGGCCCTCTAGCTTATCCCGCTTTCTAGGTTCTTAACCCTCCCTTTCCCTTCCTAGTGGAGTTTAGCCCCCCATACTCTTTTATCATGGTTAGTCTACATGCAACAATGTATTTAATTAATGATATGAGTTTTTACATATGCAAAAATAGGCTCACTGGCCTTTAACATCTAGGCTTTCCGGCCTAATAATCACATAAGCCTACTGGCCTATAATAACCTAGATCACCAGCCTATAAAACATATTTACATTTACAACTGGGGCTTGGTCTTGGGGGTATTACAAATACTCTATAACCAGTACACATAAATTAAGCATGGTTATTGGAAATTATAGGTTCAGATTTAGGGAAACATGGGTCACGCCATGGAATACTAACAAAAATGTTTTAATCCTAAGCTTAGTACTTAAAATTTCAACCTAGGGTTTGTAGAACATTGAGAGGTACTATGCACTATGTGTGTGGACCCCACACATGCATCTATCTACATGGATAAATTATCTTATCCAAGGAACGATCTAAATCGTTTAGTAATGGAGAGAGAAATCTAACAATTAATCCATATATCATAAATAAAAAATGTAAGGCTTAAGTGATAGTAAAACTATCAATTAATTAAAGGAAAAGACTACAAAGAAGAATTTAGAGGACCGAGCAACTCAGTGGCCATTCCCCACTTATCCCATCAGTGGAAAGATAGGGTACATTCTACAAGGAGCATAGTGTTAATTTGCAAATTCAGGTGAGTTGATATGATTTGTTGGATCAAAATCAAAAGGTAATTATGCTAAGATATCAAATTGCAATTATTTAAGTGAGTTGAAGAAAATCAAACCCTACTCAAAATCTATTCTATTTGCAGAAGATGAATTCAAGCATAAGAAAGAAACGTAATCCCTTATGAAGTGAAAATTAAGCAATTCATGATCCAATACACTCCTTCTGATGCTCACAAAAGATTACAACTTAAGTGAAATAGATATGGAAATAGTGACATGGGAACTATGTGCTGTTGTGTGAAATTCTATAGGCATACACAAATTTCCAAAGGAACTGTATAAGAATTCAAAATTCAACACGAGAAATGCATAGTTCCATAGTGATCATGTGTTGCAGTTAAAATATACCAAGTGAAGATAAATGTGAAGCGTTCATGATATAAAAGAAGTAAACACACCATGAAATACTACTTATAAAATCAATACATGAAACAAACCGTTGGTTAACTAACTGTACATAATTGAATGCTACAAATGATAAGAGTAAAGTAAATAAAGATATAAAAAGGTCCTCAAAGTAATCCTGGGTGGACCCTACCCAAGGTTCCCACAAGGAAACCAAAAAAAAATAACAAGCTAGAAGATGCAACCTTTCCATTATCATATTGTTTTAAAAATAGAGTTACAAGATAAAAATATCCAACTTATGAGCAATCCCACAATAACCTGTGAATGACTAACAAAATTAACTAACTATCTCAAGGATGATCCCTAAGCTCTTGTTATATTAGGAGCTATAATCATTCCAACCATCCAATAACTCCTTAATTAAAGGGATATGCTCCCCTATGTACCTAAAATTAAAGCCCTTAGTTCTAGGAACCAGTGACCTTGACAAATTTTCTTTCGTAGATCAACAATTTGCAATGCCCTGTTAGCTTCTCGAATAAGATGATGGGACAATATCCCTCTTTTTCATCAAAGTGAACTAGAGTATAATTCCTTATGTGACTTGAATTTCTAGGATTAGTCTTGAATACACATAAATCAAGCATAAATAATGAAACACAACTCATCTAATTAACCAATCTCAATTCATTCACCATTTAATTGAAAAGAAAATACTTTTGTATTTTTTTTGGTCAAAAAGTGAGTTTGTTAAGTACAAGAGAAAGTCAAAAGGATTCATGGATGGGTCTTAAGGTCTACAATGTATAGGCCTATCATTACCCCCTAGATTAAGGTTTTTCACACCCTTGTGAAACAAAAAATGTTGTTGTATCCTCCCTGAAATATTATTGTTGCTCCCTACATATTTGTCACATGTTCCATGGTATATATCTAGTATTGTCCCATTGATCATAACACCCAATAGTCTTTCCAATTTCTACCTAGTCGTCCCTTTCCTTTTCTCTATCAAAATATTCTAGTTGTGAAGGATGTAAGATAAGAGGGGGATTGAATTTCAATCTAATCCATTTTCCATTCAATTTCCCAAGTGATTCTTTATAGAGTGAGGTTTTAAAAAAAGAATCTTGTAAAGTGTTATGGGAATGAGGTTCTTTGATTTGAATACCATGGGGGAGTGAGTGCCACCTCTTTTGACAATCCTGAGTTGTCTCATCTCCTAGGAGTCTTAGGGTATCTTCTAGATGAGTAATGGCCTTCCCCTTTTTTTCCTCTAGAGTAGGTGCCACATCCATATCCAAGGTGAGATATTAATGGATGGCTATAGTTTTCCCTAATTTAGGAGCTTCAACCCTAATCCAAGAGGGTTATGGATATCTTATTCCTTGTATTTATTTATCTTATATGCTCTTAGATCTTCATGGTGAATCCAATATAACAATTCCATAAGTGGGGAATCCCCTACATATGGATTTGGGCTTAATTTATAGGGATGTTTAAGGGAAATACTGTGTTATTAGAACTCACACATCTTATCCCTCATCTCTTCGTCACTTTATTGGCACACATCTACAAATTCCTTTGGTGTTTCTACTTTAAATATAACTTCTTGTGTTAGGATTTCCAACTAGAATTTAATCCATTGTTCTTTAAGAAAAAGTGTATAGACCTTTACAAGATTCATGCAACTCAAAAATTCTTGTGCTATCTAGGTCATATTAGATATGGATACCCTCATTATATCTATTCTATCAATTAGGGTGGCCTCATTTTCCTTAGTCTTGATTTCTATCTCTTTCTTCAAGGACTAATTTTCCACTTTTAGTTGATTGTGGTCATATGCACCCTTAATTTTCATAATCTACATCTTCTTTTGTAGGTGGAAGATTTATTGTTCTATTTTTTTTGTGATACCCTCTTTCTGCTTCCCCTTTTTCATGTTAATCCTTGATATCTTATTCCATTTAAGGGCCTAAACCCCGACTTCCTACAAATTATTTAAGGTTGATTGCAATGCAGTCTTTGTGAGTGTGGATTTCTCTCTCCCATTTTTTTCTTCCATCTTTGCTTCTTCTTCCTTGGGTTCCCCTAATGGGATCCTTGTGGGGATGGGAGAGTCTTTGATATTTACCATGGAGGAAGAGATGGAAGTGATCAATTTATATATGGCTTGGGATCTAGTCCTTGACCTCTTGTGGAATTTCCTACTCTACCATTCAACTGTGGATTTATATTTTATTTTTAGTGGGATTCTTGGTGGTGTCCTCAATTCAATTAGAATGGAAACCACTTGTTTGCTAGTGGGTTCTATATTTATCTTCTTTTGGGAGTGCTCCTTCTTATAAGTTTCATCTTTGCTTGCTTTCTTTGTTCACTTTACGTCCCTCTCAGGAATCGTTTCCTAAATGGACTATTATGACTCCAAAGAGGCCCACCTATCCACATACACAAATTATTCCCATGACAGTTTGACGCTTATATTTTAAAATTCCACACAAACTATGAAATTGACGAGGTTGTCATGTGCTAGGGGAATATTTCTTCCATTTTTTCACCTTTTCACTCCTTTGTTTTAGGGATTTTAGGAGGAAATAATGGATTCTTAGGTTCTCTTCAATACTTTGATGAAAAACATGCCTCAATAGATGCAAGAATATGAACTGGTAAGCTTAAATCATACATAGTATCCCTCCACAGGAAATGTACTTGAGCAAATTGTAGGAAACTTCATGCCAAGGATTAGGTAAATTTTCCCTTTTTACTCCACTTTTTTTCTAGAGGTTATTCATAGCTAAGTAATAAGATTTTATTGGAATCACTAGCCTCCTTCCTTTCTTCTTTTTCCCATTGAAAGCCCATGGGTAACCCAGAATTCCTACTAATTGTTGGCCTCATTAATATGTAGCTCCAAGCGCCTGACAACTATGGTGTAATAATGCTCCCTCTCTTCCTATAAATCAAGGGGAAAATCCATGGATATTTCATCATCATATGCTCTAATATTATCAAAGTATACCATCCAATTACAATCTTGGAGGATTTCTACTACCTTGGGGTTGTCGTAAACTTTAGAGGGTTCTGTTGGCTCTATCCTATTGAAACACCCTCCCATTTTCAAATGTGAAGCTCAAAAAACCAATTATGAAAGGTGTATTGTAGGTGTGTTAAAATATTGCAGGGGATTCTCAGGTAATAGAGGAAGACCACTAAAATTCTATATTAAATCCATGCAAATGAATTAATATAGAGCTAAGGGATGGTTGACTAAGGTGTTTTTTACCTTGAGGAATTTTCACTGGTTCTATAGACTTCCTAATCAAATGGGGTCATACTTATTTCTAGCCAATTAGTATCAATGGTAATGCATAGAATGACTGAGAAAAAGGGTTGCAAGGAAAGAACATGAATGTAATTTCTCACTCAAAGTGGTTTTTCCTGTAGGAGGTAACGATGTGGGATATATTGATTCTATGGATAACATTATAGGAAATTTCGAGCATAGAGAAGAACTGTGAGAATTTTAAAATTTAAGAAGAAAAAAAATATATCAGGATTAAGGTTTAATAAAAAATAAAATTGTAGCTACATTATTTATATTCTGAGGCTTGAACTATTGGCACCCACTAAATTTGAATTTTGAAGGAGAACCCCTGTAGTTCTCTCTTAAAAAACAATTTTTTTAGCTTCTCCTAAACACTGAGTGCTATGAATAGATTGTTAGGTTTGTGAATGAGATGGTTGGTCATTTTTTTTTATGTATGAGGGATCATGCGATGATTGATAGATTTCTAGAGGTTTCACTTTTCAACAATCATTGGTTTAAAAATTGGCAAAGATATGATATTTTCATAATTACCACCTTTTTTCGCTCATGTCACATTTTTATCTCTATGTTGACTATTGTTACCTTGTGTTGCAAACCTTTGCTTTTCTTGATTATTTTTAATCATACTGAAGTTTCTTCCCAATTATCTCAACATGTTCAAGAAATCTTAATGCAGGAGCATCTTTGGCATTAATAAATATGCATCAACCAAAAACATTTCAATTTCAACTTAATGAATTGTAGGGTGAGATAAGTGTTGGAACTCCTATAGCTGTAACGCCCGTGCTGAAAGTGAGTGATGTAACTTCCATTTCTATGAAACCATTATTGTATTTCACATCAAAACAACACCAAAGTTGCAAAACCTATCACTGTAAAGCCCATGTTATAAATCATGTTGTTGCAAAACAAGTGTTGTAACTCCCATTGTTGTAACACTGTTTCTTCCACAATCATTCTATAAATAACGTTGCTACAACACCAATGTTACAACTACCATTTTAGTAACACCATTGCTATATAATCTATGTTGTAAACCACATAGATGCAATGCCAGCACTGTGACTCCCATTGTTGTAAAACCCATTGGTACAACACCCATTCTGTAAAATATATTATTTTAACACCAACGATGCAACTTTAGGAAAGATGAAATTTTGTTAGAGTGTCATGGATCATGAATCTATGTGTCTCACAAGAATTTTGTGAAAATATGTGGGCCAACCATGTGATGGAAGACAATTCAGTTGAAATTATTTGAAGTTAATCGTCACAGTTTTCTAAGTTCTCGACAAACATTTAGAAAGCGATTGAGAATTCAAATTGTTGTAACTCCCCACATCCAGTGCATCTTGGTCGATAAAAAAGGAAACAATTGGGAAGAAAAGAAACAGTTGGAGGGACGGTTTGACTTATAAGAAAGGAAATAAAATAAAATTGAAAGAGGTTCACACGGGGAGACATGGAAAGAAGTAAGGAAGCAAGAGGGATCTTCGACATGAGACTAAAGTAGAGGAAGGGATGCTAGTTTTGGATGGATAATGTGGAATAGCGAGCATGCCTCCAGTCATTTATTCTAAATGAGAACTTTTCCAAATTGGTTGATAATGTAATGAGACAATGAGAGACAATTTTTTGTCTTGTTAATAAATTATCTTGAGTCCCTGTTTAATGGGTAGTTCTTGCTTCCATTGTTTTCTTCTGTGACCATAAATTCCTCTTAGTGTTTGTTAAGTTGTTAAACTTATGTTAGTGATGTTAGTGGTTAAATGTGCACTATGTGGGAAGAAAATAGGCTTTGTAGTTGGTTTAGTACAATATTGAGGGCGACTGTATCAAATTTCCTCCTCCACGTGAGAGTGTGAGGCCCTCCTCGATGAAGGATAATGTTATATTGTGGTTTTGACCATGCATTTTGTATGCTTCTTTTTGCAATTAAATAATTAGTTAATAGAGTATTGGTATTAGAGAGTGTGTAGTCTTGAGTCATGATTCTGGAGTGTTTAATTTGAGTAGTCTTCTATTGATCATTCCTTTGATTTTGCATGTCTTTTGTTTGATCTTGGATTTTGCTATAGAATTTCCTATAGTCTATAGGGGTTCCTGTAGGTCTATTTATGTGTAACCAAGAGTTTATTTCCTTGTTATTGTTTATGAAAATCATATGTAAGATTATATTTTGATGTTTTACACCTCGTCTTTCTTTTTAATCTTTAATTATTTAAATCTGGGAGTGATTTTTAATTTCATCTAGATTTTTTTTAGTGATCCTTGTTGGCAACTGCATTTTTCATTGATCATGTAGGATCCTGTAGAAGAATTTGAATGTGTCTCATATATATTTTTATGGTTGGGTTTATGATTGAATAGGAATGATGGTGTTGATTAGTGGGACATGGAACATATGACGTGAGCACTCGATTATGAATACAGATGGCATAGATTATGGAAATATTTCTGGGTTTGTATTGTAGTAGTTCAAAGATGGTATATATGGATAGGAATGGATTGAGTATGATGGCATAAAATGTAATGAGAATAATGAAAATGAAAATATGGTTTCAAATTGATCTTGAACCATTTCTAAGTGATGAACATATGAGTTTTGTACCTATATATGTGCTTGGTATATGTGTTGAAGATGCTATTGTGTTGGGGAATTGAGCTAGGATTTGTGGAAGATATTTTGTTGTAGAAAAATCTAGGTTAATGATGTAGTTGAAGCATTATGGATATGGATTTTGGTGAAGCTAAAAATCCCTTTTCAAAATGGTGATATACTATGCATACTTGTTCCAAATATTTGACCTATCCTTATGGAGATAACCTTAAGTAATTTAGGCCTGAAAATATGTATGGTTTACTGTGCTAAGGTGTCCCTATCCTTATTTTGCGTATATTTTTCTTGGCCAAAATCTACTTTTTTTTCATGTTTCTAGAATGGATTTTAGAGAGTTTTACCATTGAATTTTTCATATACTTCGATTGAATCTATTAAGAAGAAGGACTTGACTCTTGTATGTACTTCTCAATACATCTTCAAAGAAGATTTATTATTTAAACTTTGGTTGCATACTTGGTAGCTTTCTCTTTATTTTCTTATTTCCTCTTCTAGTCTTGAACTTGATCTTCTTATGTACATACTTGGATTTCTTTTCTACTGAATTATTTCTAATGTTGATACCTGTAACACATGAATTTTTATTTTATTTTTTTTTCCTTTTTCTTTTTTCTCTTCAAGATAATGGTGCCATTTATGGGTTTCATCATTGTTTTGCCTCATCAAACCTATAAATTTTTTCATGATGAGGTGTATTTTTATTACTAAGACCTAGGGCTATCTCCATGGATTTTTCCAACCAAAGTTTTTTCCTAGATGTGTCGTGGATTTTTTCACCTAGGTATTTTTTTTTCTCCTTTCTTTTCTCATTTTTTTTCCTTGTTTTTTATTGAATAATTTTGGGTCAGCTGAAGTAGTTGAGAGATGTTATTATCTAATCCATATCCAAGTGGTGAGGTTTTCTAGTGGTTGTGAAGTCAATTATTTTATAAAATTTGATCTTGAAGCCATTTACTAGGAGGGGGATGCTCTCTTTCTATACGGTTCTTATCTTCAGTGAGCCATTGTCATATAATTTCTCAATAGTGTAGGGGGGAAAACATATTTTTCTTCATTTTCCTTTTAAATATATGAACCTTGAGCCATATAGGAGTTCACAATCCCCTTCCTTGAAATTTTTATGCTTTATGACCCTATCATGCCATTTATTTCTTTGTTGTTTAATTACTTTAGTATGGAACAATGCTTGTTGCATGTATTCATCCAAGGAATTCAAGTGATGAAGTCTTTCCTTTTCAGCTAATGAAAAATATAAATTGAGGATGGAGGTTTTATTTAATGTAGCAATTTCAAATTCTGTTGGAGGAATTACTTTCATTCCATAGACTAGATCACAGGATGTGAACCCTATGGTGGTCTTCCAAGTGGTATTGTATGCCCATACTTCCTTAATCAACTTCATTGGCCAATATTTCTTGTTCATGTTGACTTTCTTGGTGACAATGTTTTCTAGTTCCCTATTAGCTACTTCTACTTTCCCATTTTCCTGAGGATAATATGGGGCATATTTATTGTGGAATATGTTGTGTTGTTGCATGATGTGATCTATGAGAATGGATGTGTGCTGGCACCCAAAGTTTTGGGTTTAGTTTTGCAGATGAACATAAACAAAATTGTGCATGCTCATTCCATAGTTTTGTGTGTGCCTAAGGAAATGCACGAGAAATGACATAGAGTGTTCACCAAACCGATTTTTGTCTGTTGCACGCCAGGATTAAGGGCTACCTAGTACGCGTTGGTTCGAGTTTTTTCAGTTGCACCATAGAACAAGAGATACCTGCTGGAATCAAGAAAGGAATCATTTGGAAATCTCCATGAATGATTATTTCCAATAGCATACAAAGACGTGGGATGGAAAAATATCAATTTGGTAAGGTAGTAAATATTACCGCTGATGCATAGTGTCTAAGTGGAGTGTTGGCAGGCACTAGAAGCATGCAAAGAAGTTTCATTAGACAAATGAGTGGAGGAGATAATAAAGAGACATCGCTCCCCAACAGAGAAAGATATAAAAATAATCCTCAACAACAAAAATGGAGTTAGAGAGTTTTTTAATTGGATTCACTATCAGTATCAAACTCACTCTGATCTTGTTGTATTGTTGTAATACTTGGAATATAGTTTTGCATCTATTCTATGTCTGAGTTTTGAACAAAGGTGCATTCTACAACATGTTGTAACCCCGAGGTTTTATATAGAAAATATATGAAGTCATATGGCTATCATATGTGTCTGTCCTACATAATGTATATCCTTGAAATGATGGAATGCTTCCAGTAATAAAGATATGACATTTCTAATCCATTTTTTGTCCATGATGTATGAGATGAATATGTGTGTGTATTGTTTTAATTCTTAGTCCAAATAGTTTATTATACATCAGTTACATGGATGGGGAAATTGTAGCGAATCTTCATTTATTTAAGCCTTCATTCTTGTCACAAGATCCTATGGTCTCTGTGATCCTCTCTGCATCTCGGGTGCGACCTTCCTTGGCCTTGGCCAATGCTTGATATGTCGGTTCTTTGGGGTTTTGTGAATTATGTGAATTATGTTCCCCGATCTATAGTTATCTCTCTCGGGATTCCAAATCTTGAGAATATATTTTCTTACAGAAAATGAGCCACCTTGTCCTGTATTGAAATTTTCATTACATTCACTTCAACCAATTTTCTCAAATAATTTGTGCACACATGGATGTTCTAGGCCCCATTTCTCAAAATGTTCCAATGAGACTTGATGTTGTAAAGGCATATCATCTATCCTTGTAGGTTTTCCTGTTCTTTGACATTCATAAAGGTGAAAAATAAAGTGGTGAGCATCTTTGTGGAGGGTAGGACAATAGTAGCTAGCTTACAATATCTTGTAATATGTCCTTTTTTCTACACAGTCCCCCCAATAGGGCTCATCATGACATGCATGGAGAATTTCATGGATCTCTTATTCTCTCACACATCTCCTCAAAATTTGATCTAGTCCAAGTTTGAACAACCATCTTTGGATCCATGTGTAGGAAACACTTGTCTTGATGACTATTCATCTTTTCTTGTAGGAGAAGTTCTAAGAAAAGTTTCTTGTTGCTATATAATTAGCTATATTAGAAAGACAAGGGGTATCTACTGAAATTCCAAATAGGTGTTCATCCAAAAAATGGTTATCAACTACTTCACCTTTTGCATTGTTAGTTAATATTGACAAAAAATGAAACAACATTTTGCTTCCCAAGTTTATCAATTATCATGAGATAAAATAGCCGCAATAATAAAAGCTATCTGATTACTCTACCATTTATATCAAGTTTTTTCATTAAATGTCTAATGTTAGCATGACCTATGTGCACAAATACTAGATAGTTAGTGACATAGTGCCTAAATTTATTTATGGCATATACTACCACAAGAAATTTTTTCTCAGTAACTATATAATTGAGCTCTGCCCCAAGAAAAGTTTTGTTGATAAAATAAAGGGAATATGGGATTTTATCTTCTTCTTGGCCCAAAACTTCCCTGATTTCCTTGTCTAAAGAATTGAGGTGGGTGTTGAAAGGAATGTATGACCTAGGCCCTTTTAAAAGAGGGGTTTTAATGAGATTTTCTTTGATGCAATCAAATTCTTTTTGAAAATATGTTGTCCAACATAGTTGAATATATTTGGATAGAAAGGTGAATAGAGGGAAGTCTAGTTTTGAACAAAGGCACATTGCGAGGCATGTTGTAACTCTAAGGTTTTATATAGAAAAGATATGATGTTCTATGGGTGTCATATATGTATTTTTTGTACGATGTATATCTTTGATATGATGGAATTTTTCTAGTAATAAAGATATGTCTGTGATGTATGAGATGAATATGTGTGTGTATTTTTTTAATTCTTAGTCCTAATAGTTTATCAAACATGAGTTACATGGATGCCAATTGCATTGATTGTTTGTGTGTTTAAGCCTTCATCCCTGTCACAAGACCCTATTGTCTATGTGATCCTTTCTACATCTCAGGTGAGACCTTCCTAAGTTTTAGACGAGGATATGTTGGTGCTTTGGGGTTTTGTTGGACAACTATGGATGAACTATGGGTCTAAAAAACCCCAGCATTAGGAAGGATGGGATGCACACAAGTGTGGACCAAAAGCTCCTAACAAATGGTTTTGTTGTTGGGACTTGAAGTCATGTTGAGATCGATGAAGGAAAAAATGAGTTGGAATGCTTATAAGGAGGATATTCAAGAATTTATAGAAGCGAAAGATGACAAGTTTTCCCTACAAGAGAATAAAGGATTGAGGGTGAACACAAAATAATGGAGAGGAAGATATATTTACTCGGATATTCATAAGCTCTTCTTTGTAGAATTTCCTTGTTTGTTGCATTAATGACTAAAGTGGCAAGTTGTTATCAATTCCATTGCATTTCTAGTGGAGCCAATAGTTTGGGATAAATATACGCTTGATATCTTGAATGTTCTAGATAAAAAATGTACTCGGGCTATTAAATTTTTGTTCACTATAGTGAAGGAAGGTTACATTATTGATTTTTATATAGAATATAGTGATTTTTTTGGCTAGGATGAAAGAAAGTTTGATGAGGGTCCAAGGAAGTGGATCCTAGAAGATATTCCACTTTAAATAAATATGTTGTTCATAGAGAGAAGGATTATGCACATGGATCCCAATAGAATGGTTGAGTAAACCCCTAGCGTTGGGTGGGGGGATTTGGAAAAGCTGCGGGGGAAGGAGCTAGAAGATGGATCCAAGGAGTTGTTGAGATGAAGTGAGGTATTGAATGGACCCAAAGAGTAGAGAGGTATGAAATAAGAGTTGAGATAAAAGGAAGAGTGGAAGAAAAAGGTGGAAAATAATTAGCTAGGGGCGTGCAACGAGGGGTTGGGTCCATGATGAAAAGAAAATAAATTGTGCCTAGTTGTATTAAAAGAGTGGGTTCTATGCCATAGTGGAGAAAAAACAAGGATAGCATAGATGAAATGGTGTTCGATAGGGATTCCATTAGTGATACTAGTACGAACCTAGGTGGTGAAGTCCAAAGCCCTTCACTGTTGTGGAGTTTCACAACTGCAGAAGAATATGAAGAATAGAGTAGTGGTGCACTGATAAGGAGAGAGGATGGTGCATGAAGAAGCAGCATGATGATTGCAGAAAGATATTTTTCACAAGGTGGTAGTGCATAGATCTAACCGGGAGACAACACGTAGATTTGTAGTGCGCAAGTTGGATTAGAAGACAAGATGTGCATTTTTTATGTGAAACTAGGAAAGGAAGGAAGTGTGTTATGAAATTAGGAACACTTCCATGCTAAAAGTAGCAGAAGAGAGGAATAAAGGTTTAATAAAGAAGGTAAATGACAAAGAAAACACACAATACACAAATATTTTACCCTGGAAACCCAAACTAGGAAAACCAACATTCCTTGAGCATTCTACTCTCTTGTTTTCTTATTCATTCAGAATAAAAGGTTACATGTCTAACCTTGGTCCACACTGTTAACACTAGGAATCACCTTCATATTTCATGGAAGGAAATTCCAATACCCATCAGGTTATATATGAATGTAAAAGAGTTTTGAGGGGTCAAATGGATAAGACTCAAGATGATAATGTTCCAACTCATAAATCAGGGCTAGGATGCACGCGCAATCAAGGTCTTGGCTAAATTCAATCAATAAGTGGGAGTAAATATGAACAAAGGGAAGACTTTAGTGAGAGTAATGTAAAGGTTGTTGTAAACATCAGGTCTGTAGACAACCTAAGGAAGAAAGTCTCTTAACACAAGATCTTCTTGAGTTCAAAGTTTAAGAACACTAAATAAACATCATAATAATATTATAATCAAACATACATCATAATATCACCACAAAAAATCATGTGTATCATTCAAAGCATGAACACTTTAGCATCAGAAGCAAATAAGATGGAAAAAGAAGATGATTTCTATTAACCAAGATGTCTCAAATCAAGTACATAACCAGTTCACAGTAACTTCATCAAAATATTACAGTATAAGGGGGCCTTGCTCAACCATTCGAACCTACTAAAGCATTTCATCTATCTATTTACAACAAAAAGAGAGGCAACAACTAGAGGTGCGAGCTGGCCTCCTTCCCATGAAAATCTCTAAGAAGTTATTCCATCTAACAACTTGACTAACAACCTATGCTTTAAAATGGGAAAGTGTTGGTGAATGATCCAACCAATCTTTGAACTAACTTTATCTCCCTTTGGTGTGCAACTCCTTGTTTTCCATGTGTCCTTCAGGGGCATGTGGTTTTAATCATGCTTCTAGCTATTGTCTCTGCAATTCTCTCCATCATCATCTATCCATAAAGAAGCTAGATCGACCCTCCTTTATTCCTTGTATCTGTTACTAGCATCTTTGGGTATCACTCTAAGTAGCGCACTTTGTAGTGCCTTCATCGAATTTCTTAGATTCTGTAGCGCAACCTCAAAACTAGATAAGTAGAAAAGGTAGCACCAAGCATTCGTATCTTCTCTGCAAACTTTAGTTTCTGCTAAAATTTCGGTAGAAAATTTGGTAGCGCCATTTTGGTATGTCTCTATGTAGGATTATGTCTCTACCAAAATTTAGGTAGTGAATTTTGGTAGCACCATCCTGGTGTGTCTCTGTGTAAAATTCTGTCTCTGCCAGAAATTTGGTAGCACTCACCTTTGTGTCCTGTTAAACTTTAGGTAGCACCATCATAATTCGCAACACCTTTAATTGAACATGTGTAGAATGGGTAGAAACCTTAGGTATTGGCAACGCCATTAGTCTTAGGTGATTCGGTAGCATTGTAGGTAGAAAACTGGTGGAACATAAAAAAAAAAAGACTATTCTGTAGCGCCATAGCACTACATAATGTCTACACTGTTAACTCTCCAAGAAACCCTCCGTGGTTGCAGACCAGAGGTGCTTGGTAACTTAAGAAATCAATGTTTTTGGTGTTTTTTATCAAAATGGATCAATGGGATGACTAAACCAGAGTACAACATTCAGACATTCAACATGTAAACAGATGAAACAGTGCCCTCGAGAATTGATT
>JASDQU011102775.1:0-17032 GCA_032191745.1 Picea mariana
CTTTAGTCTCACATGACTAGTTTTGCATTAGTCAACAACCCTAACTTGAAATAATAATAACTATGTACCTGTAATGAATAAAGATCTGAAAAAAATACACGATGTTCTTCAGTGCGTTTTATGCAATTCCTCTAGGTGTCACTACTTGGAACCTCTCAGAAAAGGAGTCATAGAAAAAATGACATACCTTGTTGAATTATGACTTATTCTAGAGAGAAAACTTGTAGAGTGTGCCTCACACAAAATATTTGTTGTATGGATATGAAAATTTTACACAGAATAATACAGTCTGTACTCTAACCAAAACTTCTTGTCTTACTTAATATGGATATTTTATGAAGAAATTATGACGTTTTTACCCGAAACACCTGTTTTAGACTAGTTTCAGGACTAGCCACAAATCCTATTTTCCACAGCTACCACAACTACTTGGATATGTTTTATCAATGGCCTATCAATGTCATGGTCTGAATCATTCTATAAAAAGAGTTATTGCAAAAATGGTGAGATGACCTGTAAATAACATACCTTAGAAAGCATCATCAAAAGAATTTATCCTCCCTTGAATTTTGATTTTCTTTACTTCACCTTCTCTCTGAAATTTGCCTTAGATACCCGTTGGTTACCTCAGTCACCTTTATATATTAAATATTCTCAAGTATGATGTAAAATGAGAGAGACTTGCCTCTTATTTATACTTTCATGTAGCTTCCTCAAGGGGTTACCTTTTAACCATCTTGACCTACTTTCCTTATTTTAGGGTTAACCAACTTCTAACCACTTGTCCAATTAATAATTTATCCATTAACTTTATTATTTAAATAATTTATTGTGTATCCACTTTGACTTATAGTACACTCATCACTTCACTTTACCTCAAGGGGTTACCTTCTAACCATCTTACACCACTTTCCTTATTTTAGGGCTAACCCACTTCTAACCACTTGCTAACTTAGTAATTTCTCTATTAACTTTATTATTTAAATAATTTATTTTGTATTCACTTTGAATTAGAGTACACCCATCATTTCACTTTATTATTTACCTTCTAAAAATCTCTTAAACCACTTTGACTACTTTGACCTTTTGGAGCTTCTAGATTATTCATGAGGGTTCTCCAACTTCACATGGCCATAACTCTCTAACCGTGAGGAGTTATGTGATGTTCTACATACCACTGGAAATGGCATGACATGTACTATCCATATAGAATAGTATTACCTACAAATATATAAAAAATCATACCGTTATTCATAAAACAAACTTGGGTCCATTACCCAAACTTGGGTTCTCCAACTTCCTTCTAGGGTTGACATCAATGACAACCAACCTTAATCAACACATGTACTTTGATAATATAGGATTTTTTTAGAACTTAATGAAGTTTGTGATGGAATCCCCAAATACAAAAGTATTGGTAGCTCAAAATGAGCCAAGAAAGGCTAGATTGAATTTGATCAGGTGCCAATGAAACATTTTTGGGTGCTCTAGCCCTAATGGTTGTCATGAACATGTTAGGAGGGTGATAGTATGCGAAGGAAAACTATTAATATGATAATTAATTATATATACCAACCAAATTATCCTCATTATTAGATAAACCAAAACACTATAGCTCTATTTGATCAAATATAGGTGAACTAACACTGGGGACCAATACTCTCCTAGTGTTTGATAAGTCACTATGAATGTGACATGATTACTCACTCTATCCTTTGATACTATTTGTTGGGGATGAAACCACAATGGAAATGACTCATATTATCTTCCTTATCTTAACTGGTCTTTGAAAGGTTGGTCATAGAAACTGTTCTGATATCTTGGGAAGATATGCAATGAAAAATAATATGTTGAAACCAAAGTAGAATTTTGGGTCAACACATACATGAGTCTTAACATGGGGTTCCCCACTACATTCCTTATTGATCCAGAATCAGATCCAGGAGCTTGATGGGGCTTAGAAAGGCCTAAAAATCAAGGTTCTCATAATGGCTTCAAAATGGACATGTGCATAGGCCTCATTTATACGAACCCAAGGAAACTTGAACGGGCTCAAACAAACATCGTATGCTCAAGTTATGGCGATCTATTCATTTTTCCAAACAGGTAAAAAAATGTTGATTGTATAATCTGTACAGTGCCACATGGCAGCTAACTGTACAATCCGTACGTTCGTACAACTAACGTAGCACATATGTATGATGACACATGGTAGGTTATGACGCTGACAGGGAAGACAGGTGGCAGAGCTGGTCCAATCGGTGCTTGACATGTGGAACATCCGTATGACACATGGAAGTCACAGGTCCAGTGGAAGGTACAATGGAAGAATGACGTGGAAGACACGTGGATGAATCGAAGGTTGACACGTGGAATAATATTTAGTGAATGAGGAGGTGCCACATGGCCCATACATGGGCTTCCATGTGGTACCCATGGATTGGTTCATGGATCATTACAAAATGTTTTGGAGTTTGTGGGATTGGAACCCGTGACCTGGGTCCAGGGCTACGCCTTAGCAGGGCTAGGCTAGCCAACCCGCCTACATGTGAACCTTATTATACCAAGTGCAAAACTATTATTTAAAGTTGCGTAATGATATGGTTAGGCTCAGAAAGGGTCGGGGCTAGGCCCCAACCCTTGGTTCAATACTTTCCATATAGCCATGCGCGCGGAGGTGTTAAGCGGATAACAATTGGTTGTTAGCCCCCGATCGTGGGGAATCTCCCATAGAACCCGCTCCTCCATTGTGTTTAGTGCGCATATATTACCAACCCATATTTTGAGATACCAGTCACCATATGACTCGGGGGTAGAACCAAAGGATAGGCACCTAGAATAGGTTTCGGTCCTATTACAATTGCCATGTGACTAGAGTTTGTGGGTTGAGGGCCAGCGCGCAACCCCTAAGGGGCTGGCGCTTGGCCATATGAAGTCATATGACCAGGTATAAGGGAGTGTGTGCTAAGCTAGAGGGACTTAGCCTGAATTTTTTTAAAAAATGGGTTTTTAACATTATAATATGGATTTTTTAATGATTTCTTCAGCTATTATTGGAGATTTTGGCCCTTTTGGGGGGATATTGGGCCCTTTTTTAGGCCAGATCTTGGGAGGAAGTTGAGATATGGTTACCAACTTTAGATATATATAAATAAGGCCTTATTGAGGCTATGGGAAGAGATTTGGAGTAGGTTTATGATGAATACTTTTCAAGCCAAACCCATTTTTATGCATTTTTTTCTGTTGAGGAGCGCACCTTTGCAGGCCAATTCTGGGAGCTCCAGTCATCCAATTTGAGTGTTGTTTCTTCTGGTGGGTTCTTTAGATATGGTAGAACAATACCATATCAGTTTTGTAACCTTTTGGCACTATTGTGATGTACTTATTGAGCTTTGAATAGAAATAAGAAAGCCTCACCCACTGAGACAAAGGCCCGGAGACGTAGTCGAGATTGCCGAACTCCGTGATCACATTGGTGTTATGGTTTTGTATTATTTTATGCTTCATTTCAGTTCTGTACATGTTCATATGGATGCTATATTTCTTCTATAACTTCTTCCTCTTTCTTAAATCTTCATAATTGGTTAATCAAAACATTCTTAATAACTCAACCATAGTCATTTAAAAGATCATTTCGGATCAAGTTGTATCAGAGCTAGTTGACATTTGGATTTGAGTTTTGCATGTTAACCAAGGAAAATATACATCGTAGTGAAGGAGATATTGTGGAAGAGAATCCATTGATTGGATTGAGAAAGCGAACTTGTCACAGCGAGAATATGGCATCGGAAGAGAGAATTTCTCAGGATGAGAAGGAGTTTCTTCACCATGAAGGAGATGATGAAAGTTTTGTATGAGGATTACTTGGAACAGGAAAGACCAAATCTGGGTGAATCTTCAAAGGGAAAAAGTGAAGAAGGAGAGGATCCTCCTCAAATTCCTCCTTCACCTCCATCATCACCTCCTTCTTCTCCTTCTTCTTCAAGTTCAAGTTCTAAATCCAATGCAAAGAAACATGATCATAAACATAAGAATGAAATGCCATTATTAAAACTTGATGTTAAATTAGAATTACCCATGTATGATGGTGAATTTAATGCAGAGAGACTTGATAATTGGGTTAGGCAAATGGAGGTTTATTGCAGTGTGCAAGAGTTCAAGGATGAGGCCACACAAATCAAGTTGGCATCATTGAGATTTGCAGGCACAACACTCATCTGGTGGAAAAGTAAGTTGAAAAATGGAACACAACAAGTGGGTAATGTATTTCCATCATGGAAAAGTTTCATTTCTGCACTTAGGAAGAAATTCTATCCTTTGGGTTATAAAGAAAAAGCGTTAATTGAATGGCAATATTTAAAACTAAGAAAAGGACAAACAATGCAAGAATATACAAATGGCTTTCATAAAATGGCATTGATGTTAGATATTCCTTTACATACCTAAGAAACTCTTATGAAGTATGTAGGAGGTTTACCTGCACATATTAGAAACATTGTACTCATGTTTGGACCAACTAATCTTGATGAGGCTTCTATTCAAGCAACATACATTGAAGCAGGGAAAACAGGTGTTGGTGTATCAGGGGAATCTTCTTCAAGGAAAGAGGACAAGAGGAAGTGGAATGGAAAGAATTCAAATGCAGTGACGAGAAAGGAAGAGAGGCCCTCTTGCAAGCATTGAAAGAAAGAGGGGCATGATGAGGATCGATGTTGTCAATTGCATTCAAAGAAGAGACCGAAGTGGTTCAAGGAAAATAAAGGGAGGCAAACAGTTGTAGGGACAATACAACTGACATACTTGGGAATGGATTCAGTTGATGAATCAAGGGTCTCATTGGTTGGTATGATAGGTAAAATTGGTGAAGGAATTGATTTTAGAAGTAACTTGTTTCATATAAGGGTCATCATGCGACACACTAAGGTTGATACATTAATCGATAATGGATCTCAATCTAATCTAATTTCAGAGGAATTGGTTAAGCAATTGGGATTAAAAACAAATATGCATCATAAGCCCTACACACTTAAATGGATAAGCAAGAATCATCAAATGTATATAACCAAGCAGTGCACATTAAAATTTTCTATTTCATCTAAGTATGTAGACAAGGTAACATGTGATGCAGTGTCACTAAGTGAATGTGGAATGATATTAGGTAGTCCAAACTTGTTTGATCGTAAAGAAATCTTCTACATGACAAAGAATCAATATCAATTAACCAAACAAGGTCAAGATTATGTGGTTCATGCTCATCATGTAAAGGAAAATAAAATTATTCAAACTATGGACCAATTAAAGAAGGAAGCTCAAGCAAGAAACAAACCAATAATTGTTTCAAATCAAGTAATAGATCTTAAGCAAGAACAGGAGATGATTATGGAATGGAAAACCAATCACATTTTGCTTCAAGATAAGCTCATGTCGTGAAAATATTACAAGCATATTAGCTCATTTGCAGTCATATTTTTAATTCTATCATTAGTAATTTTGTCTACATGGATGATAGTAGCTTCAGTAAGATGTGACATGGCTCAAATGGATAACAATATGCTATCAATTGTCATGATTGTGTTACAGTTGATCTTGATGAGACAGGTGCATAGGACAAAGTTCAGAGACAAATATCAAGCCGGGTGGCCTATCCCGAGATTGATGACTAGTCAGTAACCTTATGGGGACCAAAATGTCCTTTAGTGGGGAGGTGTGATCCAGAATCGGATCCAGGAGCTTGATGGGGCTCAGAAAGGCCTAAAAATAAAAGTTCTCAAAATGGCTTCAAAATGGATGTGTGACTAGGCCTCTTCGATACAAACCCAACACAAATTGAACGGAGTCACACGGATGTCGTATTCTCAAGTTATGGCGATCTGTTCATTTTTCCAAACAAGTAAAAAAATGTTAACTATATAGTTTGTATAGTGCCACGTGGCAGCTGACTGTACAGGTCATACGGTCATAAAGATGATGTCGCACATCCATATGGTGACACATGGTAGGGTACAATGCTGACAGGGCAGACAGGTGGCAGAGCTGGTCCAATCGATGCTTGACACATGGCACGTCTATACGGGTGACGTGGCACATCCATACGACATGTGGCAATCACAGATCCAATGGCAAGTACGGTGGCAGAATTATGTGATAAGAACGTGGACGAATAAGAGGTCGATAAGTGGCATAGTATTTAGTGAATGAGGAGGTGCCAGGTGGCCCGGACATGGGCTACCACGTGGCACCCATGGATTGGTTTGTGGGTCGTTACAAAATGTTTTGGAGTTTGTGGGATTGGAACCCGTGACCTCAGTCTAGGGCTAGCCTTAGCAGGGTCGAGCTAGCCAGCCCGCCCACATGTGATCCTTATTATACCAAGTGCACAAATATTATTTAAATTTTCATAATGATATGGTTGGGCATGGAAAGGGTCGGCGCTAGGCCCCAACCCTTGCTTCAATACTTTCCATATATTGATGCACGGAGAGGTGTTAAGCGGATAACAGTTGGTTGTTAGCCCCCGATCATGGGGAATATACCATAAAACCCGGTCCTCCATTGTGTTTAGCATGCAGATCTTACCAACCTATAGTTCTAGCTACCATTCACCATATGACTCGGGGGTAGAACCAGAGGCCAGTCACCTAGAAAAAGTTTTGTTCCTATTACAGTGGAAATGTGACCAGAGTTTGCAGGTTAAGGGCCAGTGCACAACCCCCAGGGGGTTGGCGCTTAGCCATATGAAGTCATATGACTAGGTATAAGGGGGAGCGCACCAAGATAGAGGGGCTTAGCCCAAATTTTGTTAAAAATTGGGGTTTTTAACATTATAATATGGAGTTTTTAATGATTTCTTCAGCTATTATTGGAGATTTGGCCCTTTTGGGGGGATATGGGCCCTTTGTTAGGCCAGATATTGGGAGGAAGTTGGGATATGGTTACCAACTTCATATCTATATAAACCAAGCCTTCTTGAGGCCATGGGAAGAGATTCAGAGCAGCTTTATGCTAAAAAATTTCCAAGCCAAAGCCATTTTTATGCAGGGAAGTTGTTTAGGAGTGCACCTTTGTGGGCCATTTCTAGGAGCTTCGTTCATCTGATTTGAGTGTCATTTCTTATGTTGGGTTCTTGATATCTGGTAGAATAAGACCAGATCATTTTTGTAACCTTTTGGCACTGTTGTGATGTACTTATTGAGCTTTCAACATAAATAAGAAAGCCTCACCCATTGAGACAAAGGCCCAGAGACATAGGCAAGATTTTTGAACTCCATTATCACATTGGTGTTATGGTTTGTTGTTGTTTTATGCTTCATTTCAGTTCTGTACATGTTCATATGGCTACTATATTTCTTCTATAACTTATTCCTCTTTCTTAAAGCTTCCTAATTGGTTAATCAAAAAATTCTTAATAAATCAACCCTAGTCATTTAAAAGATCATTTCAGATCACTTATCAACAACAATATGTAAAGAATTATCTTTCAACTTTGTATTTATCCTCTCACCATAATTTCATCACTCTCACTACCTAGTAACTTTAACTCAACAATGTAACTTCAACTCAACAATGGATTTCCAATCTTCAAAATCATGGGTGGAAATAGTATGGTGAGAGACGTCCTTTCCTAAAATTACATCTTTGTCACTTAGTATCTCCCTTTCCACTTCATTTATGTCTTCCTCAACATTAATAGTATTAATGTGTATTTTGAAAATTCCATTCGGGTGAAACATTGGTTTCTCATTGGTCTCATGCAACTCCAAAGAGTTCAATTCATGAGAAAAATCTATAACGTTGTTAATGTATTTTATCGTTAAACCCTGAAATTCAAATCATATATGGATAAATCACTTCCCTTCATTATTGTCAATAACATGAGCCCATTGAATATTGTTCCCATAGAGATATGATAGGAAATACCCATCATGGATAAAGTTTGGAAACCTTCTAGATTTTCATTTGAACCCATACATCCAAATTACACTATACTTTTTAGTGTATGAAAACATACCTTTTCCCTCAACAGATATCCTAGCTTCCTTGTAAATCTAGTTTGGTTCATGACCAATTATCATTTTACTTATTCCTTGAACAAAAAAAATATTAAATGGTATAAGAATGGTAAGGGGATTTGTGCCTCCACAACATTGAGTACTAGAGTTGAACTAAATCAACCTCTAGCTCTATGTCACCTCTTAACGAGAACCCTATAAACTAGAGATTGAGAACCAAATCATATTTCAAGTATGAAGCCATGCAAATTTTCCTATTTTTTGGGAATTCCTTGATTTTGTGGGATATCTCATTTGATATAATCTCTACCTAGATTAAAATTCCATTTTTCCCAATAACTATATAATCAACAACATAAGATACATAGGTTTCAAACTTCACTATGTATTCACTCCTAAATATCCTAAGGAACAACCAAATGACATATCAAGAAGGGTTTGACATCTCCACCATTAGAGAAAATTTGAGGTCTAAAATGTGCCTCCTAAGGAAAATAATAGTTAAAATAATAAATAAAACTATTTTTTTAATTGTATTTTTGACTTATCTCCTTATATGTTTACTCTAATTTCAAGTGTAGGCACTTGTTGGATAGACCCACAAGTTCCCACTCTTCATACTTTTGATAGACCCACAATGAGGTACACTGTAAATTCATGAAAAAATGTGTTTTCGAAACACATCTTTTTCATGTATTTCTAGTGTATCTCATTGTGGTTATATCAAAATTATGTTGAGTGGATACTCATTGGATGTGGAATCTAATTCTTCATTTAACAAGTGCATAGACTTGAAATTTGAGTAAACCTATAAGGAGGTAAGTAAAAAATATGATTAAAAAAAATAGTTTTCTTTAATTCCCTCCAAAACTATTTACCCTTATGGACGATGGTTGAAATCATCATCTTGATCCTATTGGTTCATTTAAAGTTAATGTCTATAGAATTTTTTTTGTTTTGAGGTGCAATGTCCCCAATTAGGATGGATGGAATATTATGTTTGCTTTCCAAATTATTGTTTCTCTTTGTGTAATTTTATCAAACAATCTATATTAAGGTTGTTGGAAACTTCTTACAAACAGTTTGCATATGCCTCAAGGTTATGGATATTTCCAAATATATTACATGCACCCATTACACAGAGGATAGAAAAAACATAACCATGGCATCTTATTATGGCTTGAAAACCCAAATCACAACAATACAAAGATATTTATTGGTTGTAACAACAATTGTTAGATCCCTCCTAAACCCTCATATCTAATGGCTGCTAGGCAGCGACAACATCTACTACCATAAAATCAAGAAACTTGGTAATGATTCCAAAACCTTCTAAAGAAGTGATGTCTCCTCTTCTATACCATTAAACCCTCTATGATGTGGTGTCGATATGCTCCTCGGACACCTCCTGCAACACTATGGTCGCTCGTACCAAACAAATATGCACATTAGATTGTAGAGGTCCTCCTAGGATGTGACTGAACAGCACGTGGGGTCTCATGTGATGAGGTTGGACAAACAACAATTCCTCACGGGACACCCTATTCTCAACCTGTGGGGTGACTCCTAGTATGGATTTCCTGAAAACCCTCTACTACACCTGCAAAACCTAGCGTCGACCTCCTATGGAAAATTCTGTGCAATCTTCTACGCAAGTTGATCTTCCTCCTATAGAAAATGAAACCCCAAAATTGAAGCTCCAATGGAAATATTGGATGGATTCCCCTCTTGTCTAGCTAGGGTGGGTATTTCACCACTGAAACCAAACCAATAGTGGAAGGGTTTTTCTAAACCCTAACGAAACAATGGCTCCAAGAGCACTTCCAAAATGAGAGATCAAATCATGATGTCCAAGAGAAAAGATACCCCTCATTTTGACCTTCTTCCCTACCTTCTAAAACTTTCCAATTTTTTACTAAATCAAATACAATTTCTAGAACTTTCCCCTTTTTGACTAAATCAAACCCTAACCTTATTTTCCCTCCAATTTTCACTTTAAGATTAAAATTCACTTTAATAATGGTTAAGTAACTTATTAATCTTAACTTACTTTATTTTATTAATGCCACTTTAAATACATAACATATCCTAACTAAGTGACATTAAATAACCTCTTTTGACTTCCATTTTCTTTACTGAAAATCCATGGGAGTCATTTCCACTGCCGAATAGGGGAATCCGAAAATGGGGACATGACATGAGCCCCATTTTTTATCTCAAATATTTCCCTGATGATTGAGCCCCTAGAATTTGTCTTGTTCAATAGTATTTCAAGGTTGACTCTTCAGTGGTTCAACAATGAAAAACCACCACCATGAGAATGAATAGAGTCATCTACCATAGTTATATTAAATTCTTGGTTTTGTTTTGGTAATTGCATCATTTTTTGGAAAGCCTTAGGGGTGAGAAGGAAGGGAAACATCCTTTCGTATTTGTTTTCAAAGACTCTATGTATGTAGTTGAATTGGCTCACACACCAGGTGACAAATTATTTTCAACTAAATACCTACACAATCCAACCTTCCTATACTAAGGGTAGAGGTCTAAAGGTTTTTCTCATTGCTCTGCCAATAAAAAATTACAGAAAAATGTGTATAGACCATGGACCTGTGAAATCTCTTATTTATGGAAACAAAAGGATTTATAGGGTATCCCACCCAAATCTCATATTTCTTCTAGATGTCATCATGAGAATGACAATATTTCATGAAATTGTGAAAAGGCATCCAAGTAGTTAGCTAAATTCCAAATGAAAATTTCATGACTTGGATTAAAATGCATTGTGTTTAAAAATAAATCATTTGTTCCCACTAGTAGATAGTACAACATAAGCATGTTTTTTAATGTAGTTTTTATGAGTATTATTTGTTCACCTATTTAGCTTGTAATCTTATCATAATTTTGACAATTGTTTTCATTTTAAATATGTTTTACCATATTAGCATAATAAATTTCTTTATGGTATTATTTAATTAAAGATTGAGGTCAAAATTTAGGTTGTCCTATAGGTTGATAAAAGGGTCATAATAAAATTCAACCATTAGGTCATAATTTAGGTCTCCAATAACTATGAAAATTGTGTCGAAAAATGGTCATAAACTTGTTTATGGATTTAAAAAAAACTTATGAAATGAGAATATTTTGTAAGAAAACTTTTCATTTTCCTTGAATATAACAATGAATAAATAGAAAAGTAAACATTTCAAATAGGATTGGTATCCCTCCAATCCAAAGAGAGGAGAAGAGTAGAAGAGATTATGTAAAAGAGAGGAGAGGATATCAACATTTGTACCCATTTAGGGTTTTTAAATCTAAGGTTTAAAGTTTTTATTTTTCTTTAATTAGTCTCTTTAGGATGATAGAGGAGATATTAGGTATGCCTCAAGCTTGGGATGATGTGTATATAATACTTGATGGTTTACATCTAGGAGGTACTAAGAAACCTAATATTGTAGAAGGGGTAACTAATTTTTGTCATTTCTTCGTAGATTCAAAATGGTGAAATTATATAAGAAATCAAATAAGTAAGTTGAATGGTGCTATGGTTTTGATGTTCACAAAGATTTAGACCACCATATTTCCTTGTCTAAGCTCAATCGAAATTCGATCGCACCTGTGAGGTCTCGGAGGTTGAAGGGACCCTCATGGAAGAAGGAGAGGGGGTGAAAACCCCCTCATACATCAATGTGGTAGCTAATGAAGAGTCGGGTGCAAGAAGCAAGAAACCTCCATTTGAGTTGTTGCCTCATCTCAGAGAGAAGATTCTATAGGAGGAACAGAGATTTAGCATGTCCATGGATGTGGAAGAAAAACCTCTCATCCAAATGTGACTCGCATATGAGATCCATGGAAATGCATTCCAAAAACAACTATTGTTCCATGGTATGTAATCAACTCGGCAAGAGTAGGATAAAATACTTAGTTTATGAAGTAGCATTCCCTCGTAGGAAAATTGTTGGGCTTATGGCCCTCTGAGCAGGATCTTATGCATTGGATTATAACATGGTCAAATCCCAAGGGTCATTACAACCTTCAGCTGAGATCCAAAGGATTCTTCACAATTATTTTCTTCAACCTTGAGAGAAAGGATTTCATCTTCGAAAATGGGACCTATTTCTTCAACTTAGTGGGGTTATATCTAATATTATAGATAGATCGCTTGAGTCTAGAAAAAGAGGACTTCTCCTATGTGCCTGTCTGGATTCGCCTCTACTCCCTCCCATAGGAATTCTAGCTGGAAGAAATCCTCACAGACATTCGCAAGACCTTAGGAAGGTATTTAAAATATTCAGAGGCTACTCGTTAGAGAAGATACACCTCCTATGCTCAGATATGTGCCTACATGAATGTCTCAAAATCCCTTCCAGGATCCTTAGCCCTATAATACCAGGATGAAGACTGGGTACATACCATAGATTATGAGCATATACCTTTCCACTGCAGGAAGTGCCATGAACATGGTCATCTATTTAGGGATTGTTCTTTAAATATCCTAGTGTAGCCATCAAAGGATGAGAACAATAAGAAAAAATACGGATTCACCTAGGTATCATGCTAGAAGAAGCCCAATCCCGGGAAAAAGATCCAAGGACTATGCAAGAAACCCTCTACCAGCAACTCTTTTGAAGTTTTAAGCTAGCTTCCAGACTCACAAGAGGTTGAAAACCCCCACCAACATGAAAACCAGAGTAAGGATAAAGGCAAATCAAAGTAGAATCATAGTCTTGTCTTGGAGAAGATAGTGCATCTTGTCTCCCCAACCCAAATGGAGGTAGACCAATTTTCATATGAGGGGGGAGACACAGACACAAATGTCAATGAAAGAGATATAGCTAACATTGACCTAGAAAATCTAGAGGAATTCTACAACAGGAAGAAAATGCAATCTATCCCCCTAAAAAAACTCCATAAGGTACTCCATAAAGTATACATTGATTCAATAGTAGGGGCAACTTCTCGATTGGGTATTAGATCGGATCCTAGTAAGGAGCCCAGAAGATTTCTAAGGGAAGGGAAATGGCGATGACATAAATCAACACAACAACGTATTACAGAGGTACGTGGCTTCATGATTAACTCAGGACAGATCCAAAGGCTCACTAAGGGTTTCTTCTCCCCCCCCCCTCCTCCATCATCAGGAATATTCTCTCTTGGAATATCATAGGCCTGAACGAAAGAACCAAACAAAGGGTTCTACAAAACTGTATAATGGGAGAATATTTGGACATCCTCTTCCTCCATGAAACAAAATCTGCAGGGGAAACTACCGAAGAAGTCTTTAAGCATTGTTGGAGGAAAATAAACTTTGTTTATAATGACTCCAATGGGGCTACAGAGGGAATATCCATTTTATGGAACCCTGAGATGATCATTTTAGAAAAAGAATTATCCACATATTGGATGCTTTCATCTCACTACAGAGCCATTGGTTCCAGTGAGCAGGGGGTAATAAAAAATGTGTATACCCCCAAAAAAAATCAATAAAAGGACTATATCTTGAAAATCCTCTTAGATATGGGTAACCTGGTGGGAAATAAAAATGGATCCTAGGTGGTGACTTCAATATTATTCGCATCTTGGAAGAAAAGAGAGGAGGCATAAGGATACTGGACAAGGACAATGATAATTTACAGAGCACGATCGAGGATTTTCATTTTATCGACAATGAAACAAGGAATGGTACCTTCACATGGACTAACAGGCGCTTTGGTGCTCACTAGGTGTCCTGTCGATTGGATCAATTCCTCATATCAAAAGCCTTGATATTGGATGGACCCTTAATTAAAGAAAATATTCTCCTAAAGTTGGGCTCATACCATTGGCCGCTTCATCTTTGGATCGACACAGACATCACTCCCAAATTCAATCCCTTTAGGTTTGAAAATTTTTGGTTATCTCATCCAGATTTCCACGAACTCTCCAATACATGGTGGGAAAATGCTACAATCTCTCATGGTACATTAATGTACATATTTCAAAAACGGTTAAAAACCTTTAAGCAACAACTTCGGGAGTGGAACAAAAATGTTTTTGGAAACATTTTCCAAGCCTAGAGATCCTTAGAGCAATGCCTGGAGGACATCTAAAAATAATCCATCACTCAAGGTCAATCATATTCTTTGCATGTTGAGGAGGATCTTCTCAAACAAAATCTAGAGGAAATATATAAGGAAGAGGATATCATATGGAGGCAATATGTTAATCACATTACAAAATTAGAAAATGATCAATGGAAACCAATCATGGATCATGAAGGGATGGAGACAAAACTAGTTAAATACTACATCAATCTTATATCTGAACCAATATCTAACTAAAATCTATCCATAAGCAAAGTAACCAAGCACATTCCCACTCTCATCACCCAGGAAAAAAATGAAGCACTCATGAGGCCCATCACAATTGAGGAGGTGGATCAGGCTATAAAGGAAATATATGTGGAAAAACAACAGGACTGGATGAATTCACCACATATTTCTTCCACCACTGCTAACCAATGGTTTGGGAGGAGGTATGGAAACTTGTAGAGGAATCTCATGCTTCTGGAAAATTACTTTCATCTCTCAACGTCACCTTTCTCACTCTCATTCCTAAGGAGGAATGAGTCTCTCATTCACACCATTTTGCACCAATCACGTTGCAAAACATGATATACAAAATCATCACTAAAGTAATTTCCCTCATGCTCAAGCCTATTCTTCCCTTCATCATCTCTAAGGAGAATCTAGGCTATGTTGAGGGATTCCAAATAATGGAGAGTTTTGTATTGGCACATGAGGTGATTCACTCACTCAAGTCCACCAAAACTCCAGGTATGCTCATCAAACTTGATATTTCAAAGGATTTTGATTTCCTAGGATGGAATTATATGAAATCTCTTCTCTTGGCTTTTGGTTTTAGCAATGACTGGGTCAATTGGATACTCAACCTCAACTCTTTATCCTTTTTTTCCATTATTTTCAATGGTGTTCCTTCCAAACCTTTTTCCCCTTCTCGATGGATTTGCCAAGGTGATCCCCTCTCCCCCTTCCTCTCTATCATCATGGAAGAAGTAATGGGCCACTACATTAAAGCCTCCATCAAGGATAGTTCTCTCCAAGGCCTTCCCATGCATGGTCTTCAGTTGTATGTGTCCCACATCCAATTTGTGGATGATACAATATTAATGGGAACCCCAACTGCGCAAGAATATTTAAATCTAGAGTCCATCCTTTTGTATTTTAGTGAGGCATCAGTCACTTCCATTAACCTATCCAAATCCCATCTCTTTTTCTTCAATACTCCTTTAGTCATACAACATCATGTCTCTCATTTAATAAGCATTCACAAGAGCTCCCTTCCATCAAATTACCTTGGCATACCCCTCTCTGATTCAACAACTAGAAATATCTATTAGGAATCTCTCGTTCAATCCCTAACCAATCGATTGACTTACTGGACCTTCAGGATGCTAAACTTGGTTTCTCATCTTGTGTTAATCAAATCTATACTCCAAGTTATTCCCATTTATCTTTTTTCATCCCTGGCTACCCCTCGGTCTGTACGCAATACCATTCGTAATTTGCAAATTAATTTTCTCTAGCAAGGACACAATTCGGGGAAAAAATGGGCCTTGGTCAATTAGGACAAAGTCTGTAAACAAAATCCCAATGGGGGTCTTGGTATTCTAGATCCATGCATGCTAAATGAAGTTATGGGTGCCAAGATCTGGTGGCATTGGCTCAAACCCAAAATAACAGTGGGCAAGGTTATGGAAGAAAACATATTCCCCCCACATCAATGAGACTATGCTCATTCAGATGACTTATCGGATTTCAGGCTCAAACATATGGAATGTTGCATGGCATATTTTTCCTCTTATCCATGAACATGCTTTTTTGGAATTACAAAGTGGAGAAGAAACCCTATTTTGGTCGAACTCGTGGCAACAATTTCCTCCCTTGCAATCCTTGGAGGGCATGCAACACATTCAAGCCCAAATGCAGAATCACGACACCCTCAAGGTTGCATACCTATGGAAGTTATTGAGTCGTTGTTTTGTCACCATTAGTATCAATTATAGACGTTCATTTCATCACTTTCGCTTCCTCTTACTGCTAATTTATCACTCCATTTACCACAATTTCTCATAAAACATCATATTATAATTATTTATGCTTTAGTGGTTAAGTAATTTTAATTTTGATTTATTTTTAATAGATTAAATATTATTATGCATGATTTTACTAATGATGGTTTTCATTGCAACTCACTGCAACTCGTCCTACTATGAAATTTGTCTTGCTACAACTCCACAAGTTGCAACACTCATGGTTGACATACTAGCACATCTCCACATGGGAAATCCACAACATGGGTTTTTTTCCCAAACTTTATGACATGGATTAGTGATCTTCAGTTCATACCCAGGTGGCATGTGTGAGCTCCAACTCATGCTCAAACTCTCCTAGTCAAACACATGGAAGATAATAAGAGGCAGTTTTGCGTTGGCATTTTCGTGCAAATGGAGGTGAATCTAACAAATCTAGAAAATGGGATTTTGCAAGATGGACCCAATTAAGTTTCACACAAGACGTTTTCCCAATTAAGCCACGGTTTGACAGATATGGAGGTGTTTCCAAGAGGTATATTCCAAGATTCATTGTTGCGATCGGTTGTCAACTTTCTCTCAAATTGCAAAACCAAATTTGGCCTATTCTCAACTGATTAGAGTTGAAGAGATTCTAGATTCTAGATACTTGATATTCATTGATTGATTTGCTGAAGACAATCTATAATTGTATTGAAAATCATTTGTAATATGGGCATATGTTAGGAAGTCCAATTTGGGGAAAATCAGTTATGATTTGTCCCTTAGCTCTCTGCGTATTTAAATGAAGCCATTAATCAAAGAAGAAGGATGATTAGGTAGTTTCAATGATTTGTATTCTCTGAGTTTTTTATTAATAAAGGATTGACATGCTCGTGGATTGGGTCTATGAAGTGTTGATTTGATTTGCAACACCTTGTTTAAGGAGGAAGGG
>JASDQU011102775.1:19110-30443 GCA_032191745.1 Picea mariana
AATGAGGGAGTCTCTTTATTTGGAGAAGATTTATCTATCGATGTCAGTCTCTTCTCTTCCCCTTCCTTGTTATCACAATGATTTGATCTGGCTCAAAGGGACTCTTCCTCCCCGTATGGGGTGCCACTTGTTTCACATGCAAACCATTGATATAATGTGGAAAACCACCACCATCCTCTTATTCTTCGCTCCAATGTGCAACATTAATGCAAAGGCATTCAGTATGAGCCTAGACCACATCGAAAAATCAATGTTCATGTTTGCAATGGCAAGGAATATCATCTGCATAGGTACAATGGAGTTGAGTGTTGTCAACTCAGGATGAATGGCAACGTTAATGGCTTGGACAGGTAATATTTCTATTTTTCTATTTATGGTTCACTCACTATATCTCATCCTTGTTTTGTTTGACGGTCTTGTTCCCTCCCCGGTGGTGCTCCTGGTTTTTCGACCTCTAGCTCATTTGAACCCCTCCCTCTAGTTTTTTGGCCTCTTCTTTGTTGTCATGCTAAGGGATTTTGGTAAACCCAAGCATGGCTCGAACTACTACCATTATTTTTCCATCCGCAATTGACCCGCTACCTCTTTTTCCAGTGCATAGCCTACCCCTAACTCACCTCCTCCCCATGCTTCACCCTCTGTTGATTTTCCTTCCATTTCTTATACTCGGGATGAAGATGACTCGGTTCCTGTCCTAGTGGAGGAGAAATTCCCCCCTATCCTACCCTAGCTTACCATTGAGCCATCGTTGGTGTCTCATGTGGATACTCATAGTTTTACTTGCACTTCCACTCTTAAGGGCGGTGGTTTTCCATTCGAGTCACAAAAAGAGTAATGGAGTTTCCATGTTCTCGAGAAGGTGGCTCCCATGATCATTGAATAAATAGATATTTTTTCTACATATCTGGAGACAATAACTACTTATAATGATCCATCACAGTCCTAGGTAGCTCCCTTTTGTGGCTTCTCTGCTGAACAATTGAAACTCATTTTTGACATGCGCAAATATGTTGTGGACCAACTCTTTCTCTAGGATATCCTCAAACATAGGTTGGATGCACTCTTTGATTCTCTTTCAAGAGATCATGTCAACCGATGTTTCCCCACCTACTTCCATCCCTTTATCATTGCTCCGACTTGGCCACATTCTCCTCCAGGGGATGGAAGTAACAACACTTTTGGTGTATGAAGTTTTTTTGTCTCATCTTTTACTTTTTTTTCCTATGATAGACATAGAACTTTATTGTTCCTTAGTCTTGTTTTGTAATATCTTAAATTACTTGCACATTTTAGTTATTACAAATAAAACATTCATGGACATCTTTTCTTGGACTTGGGTCTGGTCCCGGTTTCCATTTTTGGAAAGATAGATGCCAGGTCCTTTAGCATTTGTATGGTTGTTAGACATTTGAGGTAATATCAAATTTTTATTTACAAGAACAAATGGTGAAATTATGATGCTTGTACATGAGATATCTCTTCCCAGAAACCTAGGAAATGATGCAATTTCCTTAATCCATTGACCATGGAGATCAATATGTTAAACAAACAATGAAGATCTTAAACAAGAATTAAATTATAAAAAAATTATTCATATTATCATGCACTCATAGAAACCCTATGCACACAATGACACACAGGGTCAATGAAATTGTTGTGTTTACAAAATATGAACTAATTTGTAAACAAGTGTTGGGTGAATATGAAATCATGACCAAACATATTATATGACAACTTTTACATATCTTCTACATATTGAGGCAAGGGATGGTTTAAAGAGTCTCCCTTAACAACATACTTTGAAATACTAGAATGTCACATTTTCTTCAAAAGACTCGTTATTACAGTCATTGCCTTAGATCACCTAGATTTAAGTCCAACAAATGACACTTGGGTATACAAAGACTTGGAACTTGATGTTGGTCTAGTAGGGATCATGTCTAGCTTGGCCATACTAGACACATTTGTTGTAGGATTAAGAAAAATTACTAAATTTATGTTTTTTCCTCATAATATTAACTTGACCTATGGGGTTATGAACAATTGTAGGAGGAATATATCCAAAAACATATTTGAGGTTATCTCAATGAATTATTTTCACTTCTTTATGAGATACTTTTTTCATTCTTTTGCATTAAAAACAACCACATAGAACCGTTGTTTAAAAAAAAACACCCTAATCATAATTTGTTGGGTATTTGACGTCATATGGCACCTTTGATGTGGATGTTTATGGGTAGTTCAATACATATCAATGTTTTCCATATGCATTGCATGTAATATTGTGAAAATGTGGCCCACATTGAACACTACGAATTCGATGTTGCACTCTCTGAGAGGCATGAACCTATATAATCCATAACAAATTATTAGTGAGTCATTTATTTATTGTGAGTAAAATGGATTTATAAGTTAAGAAAACTATGTTGTTGTTTTCTTCCCGACTTCCATGATTAATGTCATCATGTTGTGGTACTTGATTTAGATGCCTACACATATTAAATTCACAATGTTGGGGTTAATTTTCTCATATTTCTTATGAATTTATGCCTTGATTAATACAAATAATCTTAAAATTTACATCATTGTTGTACAAACGTACATTTGACAATGCTAGAATGACTAATGATGATGGTGATGCTTGATTATTATTAGAATCACTATTAATAGTATAAGTATTGCTTATACTTTTTACTTTGGATTATTTCACAATATTGTGATAAAACAACAAATGTATCAGTATTTATTTATCTACAATACATTTTTATAAGTATATAGGTGTCTATGTTAAGCCCTAAATAGTGGCACATTACCCCTTAATTCGGGAATATTACATTAGTAATGTTATTTTATTTATGTCGGCTTGGGTCCATTAGTTTTAATTGTACTTCCTAGTCTCCTATATATACCAAGGAGACATTTTCATTTGGAATCATCTTGTATTTGGACATTTATGTGGTGTATAAGGAGGTTTCCCCCTCAAAGAGGCTTATTATCTGAATTTCTCTCTTTTTCAAGGCATTCAGTACTTATTCTGAGGTTTTTCTATGATATATTGATAGTTGGTTCTTAACTTATGGTATCAGAGCTCAAGGTCTTGGGGTTTCGCTGCTACATTTGAGACACCTTGGAATTTTCTCTATAATTTGTTTTCTACAACGTTTCAGAAGGAACCCCTTAGAGGATATTTAGTAGATGGATCAAGGTACGTTGTGTTCAAATTTCATCTCCAGAGGCCATATATGTTCGGAGATACAGCACGTGTAAGATAGAGTTCTACAATCATCCTGAATTGAGTCATCACAGAATTTTGGATATAAAATTATTTCTGTAACGTTTTAGACTCTGAAATCCTCAAACTATTCACATAAATTATTAAAGTATCTATGATAAAAAATTCAGCTTCTGGGTCATCTTACATTTGTAGATACACCCTATGGAAGATAGGGTATATGACTAGTCCTATTGACTAGTCACAAGTAGTTGTTCCAGGTAAAATAATCATAAATTATTCCTATAGTATCCAAATTGAGTGAGACTAATTGCATTGGATAATGGATAGTCTGCAGTATTTATGGTACAATTTTCATAATTGTATATCAATTATTTTGTGTGGGGCACGCTATATAAGTGAGATCTCCTGGAAAGACCAAAAATCAACAAGTTGTGGGGAAGTTACCATAAATTCCACTTGGAACATCCAATTTTGATCAGACTTGTGGCATTGTAGAGAAGAAATATCATAGAACTACAAAAAATAAATTTTCATTCCCAGAAGGGCCAAAAGTTTGGAGATACAACATAAGAAAGATTGTCTAGCAGAACCACCTCAAAATCAAGGTTTAAAAGTGATACTTGGCCAACATGCCACAAAAAAAGGGAACTTCTACACAAAATAAGCCCCCAGACATTCCTACTTGGAATCTTGATGAAGGTGAAGAAATGCATAGGGACATAAATGATTTACGAAAGAAGACAGTGACAACAGATGAACTACAAGAGATGATGGATGGTTTAAAAATGGAGATCATGGAAGGATTGAAAAATTTCCTAATAGAGAGGACACCTAAAAGTGAAAACGTATCCCATGAAATTCATGATGAGGACACAGGGAATATGAATCAAGAATGGAGAAACTCCAACTTTGGGTTGAATACCAACCAAGTTCCTAAGATCGATATGAGGAATTTTGATGGCAAGGACCCAATCTACATGATGTTCCACATACACAAAAGGTACAAATTGCTTCTTTATATTTAGAACCCAAAAAATTTGTGTGGTATTGATGGATTTGTTCTTGCAAATCACTCGTCACTTGGAAAATTTTCACAGAAGAAATGATAGCACACTATGAGGATACAAGGAGAAATACCTTCTTTAGCCAATTAATAAATCTCAAGCAAAAGGGTTCACTTACATAGCACATTGAGAACTTCCAAAGATTGAATATAAAGGTAACAAATATTCCAGATGATCACTTGATTGATGTATTCATAGGAACTTTAAGGGATAACATTCAACATGAGGTTCTCCTTTGGGAACCCAAATCATTGGACAATGCATTTAGGGTGGCAAGAAATGTTGAAAGTNAAAGAAAAGAAAAAGGTTTATGCTTTAATTGTGACAGCAAGTACAGTAAGGGACATAAGTGTGGTGAGAAGAAATTACTCTACATAGATTGTGAAGAGGAAGAAGAACAAGAACTAACTCAAGATGAAAATGTAGAAAGCGATTTCTTCTGAAGATTTGACTCCCACGATATCATGTAATGCATTGGATGGAATTAGCACTCCTCAAACCCTCAATATCGAAGGATATATCAAAAATAAAAAGGTAACAGTGCTAATTGATTCTGGTAGTACTCATAATTTCATTCACTGTAAATTAGCCAAAGCTCTCAATTGCTTTGTATATCCAGCACCAGAGTTTTAAGTAATGATTGCATATGAAGGAACTATCAATTGCTCAGGAAAATGCAATAAGATCAATCTTAATATGGGGGAATATGTAATGAATATTCCAATGATTTCTATACCCATGGGTGGTGTTGATGTCGTACTAGGGATCCAATGGTTACAATCATTAGGAACAATGGCTTTTAATTTTCAAGAACTTTTCATGAAATTTTCATTGGAAGGAAAATAAAATGAGTTAAGAGGTATCACAAGGAAACCCAATATGGTGATAAGCTCTAATGGCATGAAAAAATTATTGAAAAGGGGGCATCAAGGTGTAATTTTACAACTATGATCACTAGATGTTCAAACATCTAAGCCATATATTCCCCTAGATCTCCAAGGGATCATTGACAAGCATTCCAAAGTATTTGAAGATATTCCCAAAGGTCTTCCACCCACTCGAAATCATGATCATTCTATTCACCTAATTCCTGGGATTTTTCTTCTTAACATCAAGTCATACAGATACCCTTATGCCCATAAGAGTGAAATTAAGCGTATGGTTGACGAAATGTTAGAGGTTGGCATTATTAGAGCTAGCCAAATTTCTTACTCTGCATCGGTGGTAATGGTACTCAAGAAAAATGGATCATGGTGTATGTGTCCAGATTATAGAGAGATCAACAATATCACTATTAAAGATATGTTTCCCATTCCCGCCATTAATGAATTGTTAGATGAACTACATGGAGAAATCTATTTCACAAAGTTGGATCTTCATTCATAGTATCATCAGATTAGAATGAAGGAAGAAGATATCCCAAAAACAACATTTCAAACTCATGAAGGCCATCATGAATTTTTGGTCATTCCTTTTGGCCTTACAAATGCATCTTCCACACTCCAAGGGTTGATGAATTCCATTTTCAAGCCTTCCTTTGAAAATTTGTGTTAGTATTTTTTCATGATATACTAATCTATAGCAAGTCTTGGGAGGATCATGTGCGACATGTTGACAAGGTGTTACAACTACTAAAGGAGGAACAATTGTATGCCAAAAAATCCAAATATTTCTTTGGGGTGAAGGAGGTAGAGTATTTGGGTCATATTGTATCTCATGAAGGTGTCAAGGTAGACCCTAACAAGATTAAGTCCATGATGGAATCGTTGATTCCCAAAACATAGAAGAATCTTAGAGGATTTTTGGGTTTGACATGTTACTACTGCAAGTATGTTCAGCACTATGGAAGAATAGCATCACTTTTAACAACACTAACTAAGAAGGATGCATTTTCATGGACTCCAGAGGAAACTAAATATTTTGAACAACATAAAGAGGTGATGTGCAAAGCTCCTATCTTGACCACTCCAGAATTCACAAAACATTTATTGTGGAATGTGATGACTCGGAAAATGGAATTGGTGTTGTCCTAATGCAAGAAGGAAGGCCTCTGGATTTTGAAAGTCAACCACTCAAGAGAAATTAATTACACAAAACCATTTATGAGAAGGAAATGATGGAAATACTACATGCATTGAAGAAATGGAGCCCTTACCTAATAGGTAGGAAATTCAAGGTCAAAATAGATCATGATAGTCTTAAATACTTCTTGGAACAAAGACTATCTTCAAAAGAACAACAAAAATTGGTGACCAAGATATTGGGTTATGATTTTGAAATCGTCTATAAAAAAGGGAAGCAAAATGTTGTGGCGGATGGAATCTCAAGAAAGGATGAAGATGTTGAGGCCTTTCTTTGTGCTATCTCGATCATCCAACCCGATTGGATAATAGAAGCAAGGGATGAATGGAAGAATGATGAAAATGTGTGGAATCTCATTCAAAGGTTGCAGCAGGATTCCAGTGCATAAGATACATTTACATGGAAAAATGATTCACTATGGTACAAAGATCACTTATATTTAAGTAAGAACTCCAAACTCAAACAAAAGGTACTATTGGATTTGCACACCTCTCTCGTAGAAGGACACTCAGGATTTTTGAAAACCTACCATATGTTCAAGAAGGAATGATTTTGGGAGGGCCTTAAAACTGATGTTCAAAGGTTTGTGGAAGAATGTTTGGTTTTCCAACAAAATAAGGTGGAAACAATTAAGACACCAAGTATTTTACAACCATTAGCCATCCCAAGTCAATGCTGAGAGGAGGTTTCCATGGATTTCATCATAGGGCTACCGAAGTATGAGGGAAAGAGTGTCATCGTGGTGATTGTTGATAGACTGACCAAGTATGCACACTTTTGTGCACTCTCTCATCCCTTCAAATCCAGTACAGTTTCCATCGCATTCATGTAGACATTTTAAAAGCTACATGGAAGCACAAATATTATTGTAAGTGACAGAGATCCCATCTTCACTGGACATTTTTGGACAGAATTGTTTTCTTGTTTGGGTAGTCAATTGACTCATAGCTCATCCTATATTCCTCAATCTGCTAGAGAAATTGAGATAGTGAACAAATGCCTGGAAGGCTACCTTCGTTGCTTTGTCTCTGATAAACAAACACAATGGTTCAAATGGTTTCCCTTGGAAGAATGGTGGTATAATACTTCCTTTCATACTGCAACAAAAATGACACCATTTATGGCACTCTATGGATACCACCCTCCTTCCATCACTTCTTATCTGAAATAAATATATAAGTTTCAAGCAGTGGAATATCACATCAAGCATCAACAACAAGTCCTCTAAATCTTAAAGGACAACCTGACCATGGCACAGAATCGCATGAAACAACAAGCAGATCAACATCGTAGTGAAAGAAGTTTTGAAGTAGGGGATTGGTTCTTTTTAAGACTACAACCATACAAATAGATGTCCCTCAAGCAAGCCAAGAAGGATAATAAATTATCACCAAAGTACTATGTCCCTTATAAGGTGTTGCAAAAGATTGGTACTCTGGTATACAAATTGGAGTTGCCTGCATCTTCACGAGTACACCCAGTTTTCCATGTTTCATACTTAAAGAAGGTTATAGGTGACAAGATCCTAGTTCAAACTATATTTCCAGACTTGACGAGAAATTTAAAATCATATTGGAGCCTAAAGCCATCACTGACACAAGAATTCACCAGCTGAGGAACATATCCATTTTGGAGTATCTCATTGAATGGAGGAAACTACAGGCTGAAGATTCCACTTGGGAAGACGAGTCTTTTATACAGAAGCATCCAGAGTTACTCAAGCATTGCAGAAAACACTTGTCTCAAGGGGAGGGGCATGTTAATCCCTAAATAGTGGCACATTACCCCTTAATTGGGGCATATTACATTAGTAATGTTATTTTATTTATGTCGGCTTGGGTCCATTAGTTGTAATTGTACCTCCTAATCTCCTATATATACCAAGGAGACATTTTCATTTGGAATCATCTTGTATTTGGAAATTTGTGTGGTGTATAAGGAGTTTACCCCCTCGAAGAGGCTTATTATCTGAATTTCTCTCTTTTTCAAGGCGTTGAGTACTCATTCTGAGGCTTTTCTATGCTATATTGATATTTGGTTCTTAACAGTCTATTTTCAAATTTTGGGTGCGCATAATTATATTATATTTACATGATTAGAATAGATACTAATAGTATTCTCATAATTGACACTAGAAAATTTTAATTTGGATGTCAGTGAGTCTCTATTAATAGAATATTCAAACTCAATGCAAACACTTTTTTCTTTAGATGGCCACAAATTGCCATCAACAAGAAATTACACAAAACATAGTATTCAAAAATATTAATTTGATTTCCAATTTTAATATTTTTATAGATGTATTCTTTTTAAACATAGGGTACTATCATTGAGAACAAACTTATACTGAGAGGGGGAGGGGAGTGAATTAGTATACTATATTTTTTTACTTTTCCAAACATTCATCAACAATAAGAAAACAATCACATATGAGATCTATTAATTGCAAAACATGGAACAAAATATTTACGCGGAAACCTTTTTGGGAGAAAACCACAAAACTTATCGTTATCATTATTTGTAGGCAGCAACCTATTGAAGACACCAATCCCCATTGGTATAAATCTTGGTAGGCACCAACCTACTCTTACAAATCTACTGGAGACACCAATTCCTAGTGCCAAGCACCAACTTAGGAAGAGACACCAATATATTTGTTTGCGTGGCACCAACCTAATATCACATATATTCGTAGACACCAATCCCCACCACCGAGAACCAATCCCCGTCAGTCCCCACCATTGAGCACCAACTTAGAAAGAGACAACAATCTCTTTGTGTGAGTTGCACCAACATTCACTGAGTTTGCTTGCTACATCTACCTTCACCAGTTATGTTCATTACTTCTTCCTTCACTTGGTATACTCACTACTTCTTCCTTCATCGGGTCTTCTCACTACTTATGCCTTTACTAGGTCTAACCAATATTTAAATTGTTGTTTTTAAGTTTTTGTGGTGAGGAGTTTCGCATGTGTTGTTTGGATAATCCACAGTTGGTGTCATTTCGTCGTCGATGTTTCAAATCCAAATGGTGATTTTCCCAAATATTGTTGTTTTAGGCCTCTTCCCAATAGAGAACTTGTACATCATGCCACATATCTTATTTTTTAAAATTGATTTTGAAATGTTTACCTAAGGTACTTCTATATGTCTCCTCTATTCTATGAAATTTCCAAATGGTGATTTTCCCAAATATTGTTGTTTTAGGCCTCTTCCCAATAGAGAACTTGTACACCATGCCACATATCTGATTTTTTAAAATTGATTTTGAAATGTTTACCTAAAGTACTTCTATATGTCTCCTCTATTCTCTGAAATTTTCACAGTCTGAAGAGTCCCATAAAATAATTTATAGTGAAAATGTCAAAATGACATGTTTGAAGTTGATTTCAGGAGCATTCAGAAACCTTAAATTGCATAGAGCATATCTATGAAAGTAAAGTGAACCAACATCTGAAACTTTTACTTGAGTTACTTATGTATGTCTCCTTTGTTTAGTAAAAATTCCATAGTCTGAAGAGACCCATAAAAGAAGTTATAGAGAAAATTTCAAATTGTCATGTCTGAAACTGATCTCAAGACCATTCAAAAACCTTAACTTCCACAGAGAATCTCTCAGAAAGTGAACTGAACCAACATATCAAATTTGTACCTGAGGTAATTATGTATGTCTGCTATATTCTATAATAAATTCACAGTCTGAAGAGTCCCACAAAATAAATTATAATTAAAATGTCAATCTGACCTGTTTGAAACTGATTTTAGGAGCATTTAGGAACCCTAACTTTCACATAGAATATCTCCAAAAGTATAGCCAACCAACATCTGAAATTTTTACCACATGTACCCAGAGAGATATCCTCCATTTATTCAAAATTTCAAGGTCTTAAACATCCCAAAAAATAAGTTATCATGAAAATTCCATGATGACCTGAAGCTGATTTCACAACTCTTCCCTTTTGGAATGATATTCAATCTTTGTTGATCTATTTTTCACACACACACTTTCTTTTAATACTTTCTCTTTTTATAATTTTTCATGACCCTTTATGAAGGGACATGTCCATTGAGTAATAATTATTTTCTCCTTTTTATTTTATTTTTCCAAATACCATGGGAATATAACCAAACCCATGGGTTTGAAACGACCATTTCACTTGTTACTTTTTCACATGCACCCCTTTTTAAATATACTTGTAAAACTATATATATAAATCAATCTTGAAAACATTGTGTGTATTTTAACACTGTAATATGAAATTAATGATAACATGTGATCTAGGGGATCAAATTTTGCCCAAAAATTCAAAGTGCTTGGAATCACTTCAAATCGAACGAGAGCGTAGGCCTCGTTGTTACGAACTCAACGCAACTCATTTGGGTTCAAACGGACGTTGGGAGTGAGAGATATCGCGTTCTGTTCAAAATGACAAACAGGGAAAAAAAAAAAGGATGTTGACTGTACAGTCCGTACGGCTGCTGATGTGGCAGTCCATATGACACGTGGCAAAGCTAAGTGGCAGATAGTTGGTAGCTGAGGGCGAATGACATTGCGACATGTGGTAGTATTTGGTTGGTCGTATGGTGCCACATGGCCCAGTCATGGGCTGCCACATGGCACCTTGTTATTGGTTGTTGTATAAAAATTTATTGGAGTCCACCGGGTTCAAGCCCGTGACCTCCACCCACGTATAACCTTTGCAAAGTTTGCATTGCCAACACGCCACACCATATGCCTTGTTATATATATGGTTTCATATTTATTTTAATTTGAGTTTGTTGTATGTTGGCGCGGGGGTCTTCTTCAATTTTTGGCCAAATGAAGTGCCAAAAAAGCCCAGCTAGGGGTTTTTGGACGTTCTGAAGCCATTGGAGTAGTCTATTTGGAATTTTGAGCATTGTAAAGCACATTTTTTAGCACTTTGAGAAAATAATACAAATGATCCATTGGA
>JASDQU011102776.1:1179-30422 GCA_032191745.1 Picea mariana
CACTAAATTTCAAAATTTGTGGCTTGGGCCATTTTTGATTGCTGAAAAGTTGGGTCCTAGTTCCTTTCGTTTGCAGAATCTTGAAGGACAGCTTGACACCTATCCGGTGAATGGCCAGGCCCTGAAAAGATACTTTGCCTGATTTTTATCCTTGTATATTATGTAAATATTTCCTTTTTTGCCTTTGTTTTCGTTTTGATTTTGATTTGATTGATCAGTTTGGTGTGTTTTTGTGTGTTTTGAAACATATGCATGCCTGTGCATTGAGCCATTCAGACAAAGACTATAAGAAAATATCTTCGCTGAAATAACTTCTGAAAGATTGTACAAACATCAGTGATATATATTTCTGAAAATGATATTGGAAAATGTTGTTTGAAAGGAGTTTACTAATTTCAATCTCTGAGTGAAGTTTGTCATGATCATCTTTATCTTTTTACGCTGTCCCTTTTCCGTAAAGGAATGACTCAAAAGGATGTCTCTCTGTCAAAGTAAGTTGTTTTAGAAATAAAACATTTCTGGAGCTGAATAAAGGACAGTATTTAAAATTTTTTGATGAGGTCTAAAAAATATGAGAAAATATCAAGATTTTTCAGCGTCACCCCGCTCAGCTATCTATAAAAGAAAAACAAAATAAAAATATTAATAAGAGCCGTGGGAAGTGTTTGTAAACCCGCCGGGATACTGAACAGGTCTGATGGCAGTGGGTAAATGCAAGCATGGCGCCAAGACAACTTCGCTGGGGTACTGAACAGGCCTGCTGGCAGCGAAGCAATGTAGGGTAAATGAAAATCTGTAAAAATTATAAGAAACCTCCTTGAAAAAGTCCTTTATTCTAATCTAGAAATTCTTGACAGGATACAGACGTCCGAGTGGGTTAAATGGCAACCCTGTCGAGGCTATGGACGCCTACTGGTAGCAGTGGCCATGCCAACAGTATTGAAGATTTTATCACAAAAATCAAGACTTGTTGATCTTAAAGACTGTTTTTGGTTTGCATCTTTTGGAACATCGCTGGAAAAGATAGTTGATGATGATGTTAGTACGATTTTCTGGTTGTTGTTTTAAGTCGAATTTTTCTTTGTTGTCTTGATCTGAATTCATTTCTTTTGACAGAGATAACTGCTTCTCCCAGTGTGTCGCCATTGTTGGCAGCCAATTCAATTTTTTTAATTGCCCTATAAGCTTCCTACACCGATTGTCTTCTAAATGACAAGTCATCGTCGCATTTTGCAACCAGACATTTTATTTATTGCGACAATTTCAATTTGATTTCGATTCAGTTTTCACAACTGAAAGTGTGAAAACCCCTTCATCGTTATTTGGACTATTATCATTCTCTAAAAGGCACTTACCCTTGGTTTGTTATTAAGTGGATGGAGTGATCTTTTCAAACTATGTCCATTTTACTTTGATTGCGCAATTCGATTAATAAGCCCTTGAGCATGCAAATCTACTGGTTACATTTGATTCTGTAAGGGTTATGATTGATTTTGGTTTTATATGCTATAATCCTTATTTTTATAAGCTCTTGACTTATCGATTTTATGAGATCTTTGTTGCAATGTTCTAAAGACTTTGAATCTAAACATTTGACTATGCAACAAGCGCATTGGTAATATTATAAGTTTGATTTTATATGGAATGGCAATGGTTTGAGGTTTTACAAAGGCGCATTGATTAAACTTTTGGATTTTGATTTTATAGTTTGAATCGTTGCTTGGCGCATTATTTTGTGGGTTTGATTTTACATTGAACGATCATGGTTTCAAACTATAAATTGGCACGTTGATATAATTGTCCACCGTTTAAACCTTGGGTTGGCCGAATAATGTTGATTTTGGTTATGATTGATTGAACAGGGATGGTACTGTGCCATTAATGTTTTGCATGGCGATGGTAATCCCACCACCTTTGCACGCATACCATTAATCCTTTCCCCTTTGGGCGCTACAGTTGTTAGCCGTAACCATTTTCGACCCTGTGTATTGTTTTGTTCGATTCAAACCCTACTATGCATAGGCCATGGCTCCTGTCGTAAGGGCCGAGCCCAATGGTTGCCAAGCACTGCTCATGTTTGATAGCGCTCATAGTGACCTGGAGAAATTTGGATGGCTCCCGTTTATAAGAAAATTCGATGGTTATAACCCTATCGTGGCTCGACAATTTGCGTTATCATTCGATGGCTGCTGAACCAAAATTGGGGATGTGCAACTTGAAATTAATGAGCAATTTCTTAGCTCGAAAACCAGTCTGCCTGCTATGGGACAGAAGTGGTCGAAGAGTTGCAAGGTGGAAGATGTCCTGTGGACATTTCTCTTCCAATCTCGAATGGTGAACTCCTGCGACAAAGGTTTGCCTGCAAAAATGTTGAAACAATGCTGGCATGACCTGCTAATGATAATCACGCAATTCATTACTTGTGAGGGCAGGTATGGGTTCGTTTTCTTGTTTCACCTTCGTCTATTGATGGTTTTTATAGGCTACGACCTCAATATGCCTCACTATCTACATAGAAGTCTGTTTAATATGGCTAAAAGGTATAAACGCAGCCAAGCCGATACCAGTCTCTTCCATTTGGGGTTGATTAAAATGATTATAGTTTATGAGTTGGGGTTACGTCATGACTGTTGGGGTGGTTTTCTCAGTCGTAATGGATTTGAAGACTCAAACCCACCACGGGTTGATAAACCTGTGGTGAGTGAAAGCAAACCTATTCCCCTTGTGCCTTACAGTGTTTTGCTACCCAAACCTCTACCCGACCCACCTACGAACTTTCCCATGTCTGTGACCAAACAGGTCGAAATTGCTAAACCCGCAGTTAATAAGCCTAGAAATAAAACTAGTGCTAATTCTAAAAGCAAGAAAAATGCTCGGTTAATCTCTCGCATGGCGAGAAATAAACCTCGAACCCCTGCCAATTCTGAGCCTATCGTGGTCAGTGAATATTCCGATTCAGAGATTGAACGTTTTCTCGCAAACGAGTATCTTTACTCAGAAGGCTTGTGTGATAAACCTCCTTATGACTTTGTCAAGAATTTACCACCTTGTCTGCGGGATGATCCTAATTTTCCTGGCATTGAACTACCTCGTGGAACCCTTGGTGACTCATCGAAACCCTCTTCTGCTCGACCTGCTGTTCCACCATGCGATCAGTGTGGTTTATGGTTGGGGAGGTACTACCTAGACATGCCGATGTTGCAATCCAGAATCCATGCTTTGGAAGACCAAGTGGCAAAACTCACTGGTCAGAATGTCAAAGGGAAACCCACTGACAAGAAGCAACGAACTACTGGCTCAATTCTGTTCAAGAATGTCGAGTCAACTACAGCAATTGTCAGTTTGAAATTGACATAGCCTTAGCAACCGTGCTGGTATAACTTTCACCCTTTTATATGGCACATTCATAAACTCTGTGTACATCATTGACCTGCTCTGTCACATGAACATGCATTGCTGTATATGATTTGTTTTGGTAAATCGAATTTTGTTATCGTTTAAGTTTTAGTTGGATTTGGTTTTGATTCTAGTAATCATATTCTGGATTTGATTGTTTTAAATTAGTTACGATTGAATGCTCTGTTGCATCTATTATAGGCAAGCTGTTTTGCATTTCAAATTTTGAAACACGATCTATGTTTTAATTCAAATTGGTTATGAGGCACATAAACGATGGTTGTTTGTTACAATTTTATTTACATATGACTTTGACCAACCCGGATACGATTTGGATCTTGTTTAAAAAAGGGTTTTGTTTTATATTTGCCAAATCGTGAATTTATACAAATCGTAACAGTCATATGAAGCCCAGCCAGTCAATTTGTTGTGGCCCGTTGATTAAATCGACCCTGTTATCTTTTGAATTGGAATAACAATATATATTCAGTTACGAATGGATTTGTGAAACATAAATGATCATGCCCAGGATGATGAATTTGTCTATATTTGACTCAGACCCGATTTTATTTGATTTACGTCCAGCTTATTTTTATCAATGCTGTTCGATTTTGACTGTGTTACACCCAGCAATTGAAATCGATGGTGATTTTTGGTCAATACTGTTACGGATGTTTCGTTTTGAGTATATCGTAACAACCTTTCCATATTTGATTACAACAGAATGAATCTTATGCATAATCTACAGCCTGCCTATCTTTACTATTGATTGAAATGACATGAAATCTATGTAATTTACTACAACTGTAACATATATGTTGTGTTCAATGATATCGATTACAGTTATGTTATGGCATACCATATCTTGTATACGATTTTGTTCGATTATGGCTGTGTTTATTACGATTATATCGTATCTCACATGGATCGATTCACTGCTTAATTTAGTCTAATTCGAAACAGGCTTGTCAAAGTTTGACCATGTTTTATGGTGACTAAAAACAGAGCATTCCTTACTCTGTTTCGATTGCATTTATTTTGATGTAGTTTAATCTAAATGATAATTTCACTTGAATTATTAGTAATTCATTTTTGAGGATTATCAAAAGATGATTGGATTTGATTTTATTTGATTGTATCTGATCCTGTTTGCTATTTTGACTAGCTACAGAATCAGATGATTCTGTAGCTAAGTCCGTGGAGTCAATTTTTCATTGTTTTCTTAATGAAATATCTTTCTAATTTCATCTTTGTGTTCTATTGCAGGTAAATTCGAATTGGCAATGGATATGATGAGCAGTTAGGGGATGTTTCACAGATTTCACTTGCATTTCATTTTTCTTAGTTTAGTTGATTTTGGGATTATTCCCAGATTATGTAAAACAATTTTCTATTATTCACAAGGATGTTTTACCTTGTGAGAAACTTATATAGACCTATGGTTTTTGTAATAATGTTGATCCTCATTCATGGGAGAACAAGGATATGGAATTCTGATACAGACTGGAGCAGAATTGATGTTTTGTCATAGCTTTAGCTTCTTAATATATCAACATTTTGTTTCAAGTTTTGTATATCAATTTGTTTATGGTTTATGATTACTTTAGCTATCTAAATCAAATGCAAATGATATAATTTTATTACTGTGATCCATATATTGTTTCTTCCAAATAGATTAAAGACATAACAATTATTAATTCATTTTGTGAATGATAGCTTTGTCTTCTTTATAAATTGAATTGTTATATATAAGTTTTCTGCATAATAGGTTTCCCTTATTGCAGAGATTTATCATCAGAAGATTGCTATGATTTTCTTTTATGTCTTGTTTGTCCTGTAAAATACTTCAAAGAGCAGCATAGCTGATCGTTTACGAAAATATTAAGGACTAAACGGTGAGAATTTCTTCCTCCAACCAGCTCAGAAGTCATCTTACATAGGGCAGACTTGGAGCGTTTCCAGGTCAATTAGTTTGTTGTTTACTGTTTTGATTAAGTAGTTTAATTTAGATGTAATCTTAATTAGATTTATATTAGATTGTTTAATTTCAATAATTTTTATTTCTTTTTCATAAAATATAAAAATTAAAAAAGAGATTCTTGGCTGTCTTAGGGCAGAAAACATATGAGTTTTGCAGGTTTTAATCAATCTGTAGGTTGTTCATAGTGTACATTTGTGAATAAGAAATATTGTAGCTGATAATTAGATAGTTGATTTGAGTTATTATAATAGTAATTAGTGGAATGTATAGAATAATTAGTATTTAGTATATTAATTTCTTTTCTTTGTTTGATTAGTTTCTAGTTTCCTTTATTTTAGTTAGTTTCTTGTATTTAGTTATATTTTAGTTTGTTTTATTTACTTTAGTTAGATCACTTATCTCAGATTAATTCTCTCTTTGGTTTTCATAGAAAACCTTAGAGCGGCCAACGAAGCCGTTAAACTCGTCAGGGTGGTCCATTCCAAACGGCTTGGGTTATTTAGACAACCCCGGACCGGTTCCACTCTCCCAGTTGACGGACGGTCAATTTTTCCCGTCAACAATACATGATGCTAATCATGTTATTGGATGGAATGTGGTTCAGGTGGAACCAGAAGGTGTCCTGTAAGTGCATCCTGTGCGCATATTGGACAGGAAAAACAAACAGCTCCGGAATCGAGCTATAGATCTTGTAAAGGTCTAATGGACCTGGTACGGTCCTGAGGACGCGACATGGGAACATGAATATGTTATGCGGATAGAGTATCCGCATCTTTTTGAAAATTTTAAAAATCTTGCAGATGCAGTGTAAAGTTGCACTAAGGACAGTGCAGAAATAAGGGGAGGGGGATTGTAATGTCCCCAAGGCCGAGCCCTATTGTAAATCATGTTTATGAAATGAATTGTAATTATGTTTTATAGACTGGTGAGCCAAGTTAATATAAGCTGGTGGGATTATGTGATTATTAGGCTAGAGATCCTAAGTGTTGAAGGTCAAGAGCCTGATTTTTGTACATGTATCTATGCAGAACATTAATAAAATTATAAACACCATTGTGTACAGACCGACCATGATGAATGAGTGATGGGGGACTAAGATTTCACAGAGTGGGAAAGGGATTAGGGGCTCGAAGGTGGGAAGAGGGGCTAAGTGTTGAGCCTAGGGCCTAAGCCTAAGGGCTTAAGTCCTTGGGAATAATATTTTAATATTATTCCAAAAGACATGTGAAATATATGTTTTATCCTAAGTTCTTTGGAATGACAAGTGACTTCCAAATGGGGAGGAACGAATGCAGTTTCATGGGTGACAAGTGTCAACCCAAGTGCATGCAAATAAAACGGCTGAGATGAGCCGTGTTGGGGGTTCCTCCTCCATTCCATCGTCGATCGTCTAAGCGTGAGTCCCGTCTAACCTATGAAGATTATCCTCGTGCAATTCTGAAACCGTGAGAAAAGGAATGTGTTTGTTTTCTAGAAAAGCTGGTACATCCTCTGTTTTGAACTGTCGATCCTGTGTCGATATCTGTGTGGATTGCTGGTCACGCGTCCCTGAGAAAACCATAACCGTGAGTCTAACCCGTAATTGTTGAGCCTGTTGGGAAGCCTGTGTCTATTTTCTCGGTTAGCTGCTGTGGCCACGTAGTGCTGGACTCCGCGTGGCTTACTGGCTAGTGTAAGTCTGTGATGAGCCTATGTGTAAGCTCTCTCCAGGTGAGGGAGTTTGCTGGGAAGAGGTTTCTTCCAGAGAGTGTCCAACATTAGCTTCAGGCTCTGAGACTTCCTGATCCGACCTTTTGCCGAGACCCAGAGAGGGAGGTGTAGCACCGATGGACTATGCTTGTGAAGGTGTATACTCCCGGGCGGAACATGCATGTGGGGAATGAGAGTCCGTGAGTAGTGGGTGTAAGAAGGCATTCTGGGAAGAATCCTTCCAGTCATTCTGTGTAGTTTTCCTTGTAACCTTAGCTTAGCCTAGGATTCCTTGCCTTGGGGTGGAGCTTAGTCCCAGCTCGGGGGTGATCCACTGTTGAGCTTGATGAGCAGTGTGGTCTAAGGCTGGGAGGTTCGTGGAAGGCCTGCACGTGGTTGGTGGAATTACCACAGTTCCAAAGATAAGTAACAAATTATGCTCTAATTATGTTTTGCATGCCTATGTTGCTTATATTTATTATGTATTCCGCTGTAATCATGAATTATTGTTAATCCCATTAAATTTTCATGTTAGCAGTAATGTTGTGCTTATTCTGAGTTTAAATGTGTTTAATTGATTTAAATTCATGTTATATATAAATAAGTATGAGATTGTTGTTCTGCATAGTAGCGTCTGCCTGACCAGTGGGTTGGATGACGACCGGGGGGGAGCGTTACAATCCCGCTCTCACTGCCCAGATTTATCAACAACAACCTATGGGATGACCATAAATATATAGCATACCTTTATAACTAACTTATGGTCCTACTGGTATTCCAATGCCTCATCAATATTACCAGTATCCTTAAAGAATCGACAATTACCTTTTCTACCCACCTTGGACCTTCTAGATTTGTCAAGATTGACGAATGATCCCATACTACATTCTCCATTCTGGTCAGTAATTCTTGCCAAGTTACCATCCAATATTCCTAAGTTTGATGGTAAACCTGGGGAAGACCCCAATAACCATGTTATGACATTCCATCTTTGGTGTTCATCGAACTCATTAATGGATGATTCTATTTGGTTGCGTATTTTCCAACAAACTCTTATGGGCACAAAAACTAAGTGGTATATTGAATTACCACGAGGCTTCTTCAATGAATTTAATTCACTTGAAATGGAATTCTTAACCCACTTTCAACTGTCGATTAGATATGAAACCGATACATATCTTTTGACCTCCCTTCGACAATCCACTTCCACTCATATTTCTGATCATATTCATGAGTGGAGGTGGTGAAGATGGTTAATCAAAGCTTCCATTCCATATCAATTATTGGTAGAATGGTTCATGAAGTCCCTTTTACCACCCATTTCCATAGATGTTACAATGTGAGGTGTTGTCACTGAATAGCATGCTATTATTCACCATCAATATCTGGATTTGGTTTATTCCCAATCCGGTACCTTGTATGACTTAATCCCGCATGCGCCCTGTACGTCGAGTGATAAATCAAAACCATAGTCTGACACTCATTCTAATGGTGCCATCGGTTCTTTAAAAATTATGTCTTCCATACACCCAACTGGGAAAACAAGCCATTCAACTTCTACCCTAGCTACGACGCAGACTTACGTTCAACCCAACCCTCCTTCCTCTCCTTCTCAAACCTCTCAGGTGAATGTAGTCCAATGTGCTTCATCTCCACAACCAGGAGGAAAGAAGAAGAATAAAATTAAATCTAAGAAAACTTCTAATCAACAAGAGAGTCCAAACACAAAAACATGTTGTTGACAAACAAATGCAGTGAAAGATGAAATTTCCATGTTTAATGTGTGGAGAAGATCATTACACTAAGGATTTCCCTCACCGCGATGAAGTGACAAAATTATTAAAAGGGAAAACCCAACCCATTGTTTTGACTAATCCTTTTCCACCACAACAACAAAAAATGGTTGCGAAAAATCCTGCACCTCCGCAAGGGGGAAATACATGTCATCCTCCTAGTGGAGATGCTTCCTCAAGTTCACCTATTTTCATGTGTAACGAGACTATAGATTTGACGAATATAACAAATACATATGGTACACCTCTAGGTAAAATGAGTAACAAAAGTATATCTAATGGAACTGTGAGTGACAAGCCTTCCACTTATTCTACCCCTCCATCTGGACCTCTCCAGATAGAGAAACCAAACTTTGACTCAATATTACATCCACCTAAGAGTATAATCCAAAGGTCAACTTTAATCCAAACACTCGTGCTTCCCATAACTATAACATTGTTGAAGATTTGGCACAAGCACCCTGTGAGATGTCGACACTCAAGGTTCTACGGAACTGTCCTAATCAATGTAGAACCCTCTTGGAATCCATTGGAGATATAGATCCCGAGTCATCCAATACTATTATGTTTAACCTGGAATATTATAAAATGAGGCTCTCTCATCAACTTGCATTTCAAATTCAGGTTGTTGTTTGGAATCAAAGCATACATCGCACTATATTAGATGAAGGAGCTTCAACATGTGTTATGTATTTATCTTGTTGGAAGACCTTAGGTTCTCCTGGTCTAAATCAGTCTCCTACTACATTGAAAGCATTTGATGGATGGGGTTTCAAGACTTTTGGACTGTTGCAATCTTTAGCCGTTGAACGAGGGGGAAAAACTGTTTCCGTCGATGTAAAAGTGGTTGATGCTCCTCTAGACTATAATTTACTGCTTGGTCGAAGCTAGTTTTATGCGATGGCCACCATTGCATCTTCGGTTTTTCATCTTGTACAATTTCCCCATCAAGGGAAGGTTGTTACTATTGACCAGTTGGATTATTGTACACCAGATATCTGCAACCATACTACCAACAATGTCCCATTTTTGGTATATTTAATGCTTAGCTATGAGAGTCTGGGAGCAGGTCTCCTCAAAGATTCCCCACTCATGGGAGATTTTTCCATATCTTCTCCTGAAACCTCATAGCAAAATGCAACAATTAATATGATTTCAACTATGGCACACCAATCCATCAAATCATCTGATCCTTGGGTCATGCCTAGTCCACTAGAACTTGATATGCTCCGTGATGTTATTCCACATAGTCGAGACAAGGCGATAAATGACACTATTAAATATTCCTTTTCTTCTCATGACGACCAACATCTGGTGGTGTCATATTCATATCCTCTGCCATTCTGGTTAAATTGATCATGTTTTGACTATTTCCTACATATTTTTCCATCGGATGAATCTATAATGGAAATGATTAGCATAGAATAGTCCCCTTGGGATGATCACCACCATCGATCATATTTTCTCCCAATTTTGGATTTGATAGAGGAAGATTTTAAATCCATATTTCCATTTGATATTGTCACTAACCCTCAATCTCCGATACTTACTCAAGGTACCATTTCCGAAGGAAATTAAGGGAATGTCACACAGACCATTTCCATTGACATAGCAAAAAACGATGGTGTCGTGGAAACATACAACTAGGAAAAAATTGTTTGACTGAAGAAATTCAGGATTACACAACCTTATTTAAAGAATTATGTGATGTTTTTTCTTGCAGCTACAAAAAAATTCCAGGGATCGATCCTTTGATCATTTCGCATGAAATCCAAATTTACCCTAGAGATAAACCTGTACGACATAAAATTCACCCAGTGCACCCTCGAAAAAATGTGGCTATAAAGGTAGAAGTGGAAAAATTGTTGAAAATTGGTTTCATTTATCTAGTACCTCCGACCGAATGGGTTTCAAACATCATCCCGGTCACGAAAAAACAAGGAACAATTAGACTTTGTGTCAACTATAGGGACCTAAATAAGGCTTGTCCTAAAGACCATTACCCTACTCCCTTCATTGACCAAATCATTGATAATTGTGTTGGAAGTGTCATCTTCTCATTTATGGATGGATTCTTAGAGTACAACCAGATCGATATTCTCCCCTTTAATCAGTATAAAACAAATTTCATCTACCCATGAGGAACCTTTGCATATCTCAAGTTACCCTTCAACCTTAAAAATGTTGGAGCTAAATTCAAGTGGGCTATGTCGTACATTTGAACAACGATGATCGCTACCAAAGCCAACTTCTCAACATGTGAATATTAGATTTTAGGGCCTAGGAGGATTTTACTCAAGTAGTATAACACATGTTCCATGCCTTCATCGTCCCCTTGAACTAGCACCATGTAAATAGTGGAAGTGGAGGTGGCCAAGTAAAGGATATAATATATCATATAGTTGTGGGGATGCAACAACGGTGTATGTGTTAAAGCATGTTTGAGAGCATTGAATGATCATTGAGACTGGTCCTCCCAAATGTAAGGGACGTCCTTCTTTAGTAATCGTATAAATCCTTTGGTGATCTCTAAATAATTGCAGCCAAAACGACATAGGAAGTTGTCCTTCCATTGTAAACTTTAGAGTTGGTTAAGGTTATTGGGAGGAGGTAAAGCCAAATATCTTTCACTTTTAAGGGATCCACCCTAATCCCATATTTTGAAACCACGAGGCGAGGATTCTACTCGATTCGACAGCAAAAATACATTTGTGAGGATTCAAGAGTATGCTGTAAAATCGACACCTAAGAAAAATTGCTCGCAGATGATTGATGTGATATTCTCGATGAGACGAATGAGCAGGCAGGTCATCGAGGTAAGGTTCAACAATATGATTGATATCATGGAATATTTCACCATTACATCCACTTCTACAAAACCATCGTTATTGTTGAATCGAACCCCATGTATCACATTATGACTCTTCAAGTATTGGGGGGAAAATACTCTAGGTGGATTTTTATTCGCCAGGAATTTGATCTCGAGTTTGCTAAATTGAAGTCAAAGAAATCATTAGTGTTTGTTGAGTTAATTTGTGACTTTCCCCATACAAATGCGGAAACTGAGCCCTTTGATTCACTTCCAGAAACATCATTGTTTCTCATCAGTACACCTGATCCCTGGTATGGAGACATTCTCTTATATATCTAGATCCAACGGTTTCAGCCCGACGAATCCCATGACGATCTTCATCGCATTCGACACCATTCTAAATATTATATTATCATTGGTGACACTCTATATCGCCATGGTATCGATACGATTTCGTGATGGTTTTTAACTCATGAAGAAGCTGAACGTGGACTCTTGAATGACTGTCACTCAGGATTTTGTGGCGGTCATCTTTCTGGGATGGCTACAGCCTATAAAATCCTATGTGCCGGGTATTTTTGGCCATCGATCTTTAAAGACTATATTGAAGTTCTTAAAAAATTCCCAACCTGTCAAATCTTCTAGAAGAAGGCACGTACCCACCCTGCTCCACTTCATTCAGTAGTTGTGGTCGACCCATTTTCCAAATGGGGCATTGATTTCATGCATTGTAAGCCTACCTCGGCCTGGGGGCACGGTTATATTATTGTTTTCATTGATTATTTTACTAAATGGGCTAAGGCTATCCCTACATTCCTAAACGATGGAAAAAAAGCTACTCTATTCGTATTCAACCACATCATCGCTAGATTCAGATTCCCGCGAGCTATTGTGACTGATCACGAATCTCATTTATGGAACTAGATGATAGTTGATATGAGTGCCAAATTATCTTTTTGTCATGAAAAATCATCCTTGTATTATCCATAATCCAATGGAAAAGTAGAAGCTATTAATAAAGTCTTGAAAACCATGCTTCAACACATGGCGGGGGTGAACAAAACGAATTGGCATTTACAAATTTTCTCAGCACTCTCGGATTACCAAACTTCCATTAAAAACACCACTGGATTCACACCTTTCCAGTTGGTATATGGTTTAGAAGCGGTGTTTCTAATTGAATGTGAAATTCCATCTTTGAAGCTAGTCATAGAACTTCTACCGAACACCTCTGTTGAGGAAGAATGATTTCTATACTTAATGAAACTTGACGAGACCCGACATGATGTTGCTCTCATTAATGAGACATACCAAAAACATATCAAAATTCAATACGATAGGTCCATTCTACCTCACACCTTTGTAGAAGGAGACATAATCTTGGTCGACAACCAAGACCATGCAAAACTAGCTGCAGGAAAATTAGAACCTACGTGGCCTGGACCTTACATCGTAAAACATGTGCTATAAAAAGGTGATTAAAAAATAGTTGACTATGATGGAATCCCCTTAAAGGAGCCCTGGAATGGGCTCTATTTGAAAAATTACTATGCTTAGGGGCATCTTGCATGTGTACTTTGTACATTACTGTACCGTATGTTTTGGTTTGGTGTGTATTTTCTTTTGCGTGAGAGAATTTGTTTCACCCATAACTGCTTATCCTGCTTTGTGCTTGAATGTGTAGATGCCGATGTCTTTTCCCGTACACTGGATTTGTAGATGGTGCTAGCCGACAAACCCAGAACTTGACTCCTACAGCTTGGACCATTTACCATTCTTGTGAGTTGGTGAGTTTAGGAGGGATTTGTCTTGGTCCTACAACCAATAATATTGTAGAATATCACGTCATGATCAAAATTTTGACTAAGGATGCCTCTCTTGGTATATCTCACATAATTTTCAGTATCAAATCTCAAGTCGTGGTTCATCAATTGAATCACATTTATTCTATTTGTAATCCAACATTGTTACATCTTTATTTAATAGTTTGTCGTCTCAAAAGGTCATTTGCTTACATAAAATATCAATATATATCGAGAGAATTTAACGATATTACTGATTCATTAGAAAATTGCATGTTATATTGGCATCTTGCACATAGATAAAACATTCGAAACCATAAATCATACATGATAGTGAAAAAGTGAAAACATTCCACTGAAAGATAAGTATCTGAAACAAAACCCACATATATATATCTGTATATAAGTAGCAAAAGTGTGTCATGCATATTTCCAAAAAAGTACATAAGGGTCAAAAACTTAGGCTACATGGCCTATACATCATCGTCTCAAAATATAGGACAACATCTATCAGGAAACTCTATTAGTCTTCCTATGGTGTATGGTGCTCATGATAGTAAGTAACTACTCTAGCTACTTGACTTAGTAGGTGACTCATGCCCTCAGACACACCCACTACATGTCTCTATAAGTGACGAGGGATATCCCGAAGGTGCATTGGGGGAACTCCCATGTTTAAACCTCTTAGGTTCCTTTCCACGTCCCAAAGTTCTCTAACACCATCACCTACCTCTATCTTGAGGGTTTCTCTGCACCAGGAATACACTGACATACCATCAAGACGCATCATTCCTCAATCTACTAGATGAATTTATAAGTGAATCCCTTCGTACATAAAAAAAAAATCAAATACATAAAAAATTTAAAAAACAGAATATCATGAGGTCATATTATCACCTGAAGAATCCCACTGTGTTTCTTGTGGGAGTGCCAAGTTCACACTCCCCCAAAAATCCATACCACCATAAGGGAAATCCTCTATCATAAGGAGATATTTCTTTCACCAATCGAATAAATCAACATCAAAATAAAAAACTGGACCACCGACCCCTAGTCAAGCCGAGAAACTGGTCCATTTATCCATGCATGGTTCCATAATTGGATGTGCATGCATGCGAATCTGCGGACGCAACATTGGAACTCTCTCCAAAAATAACGATACTAGTAAAGAACCATATCCAAACTATTTTTGCTTCCCCATCTTACATTTTGTGATTTGATCCTTCAAATTAGTCAACACACTGGTACACCAGTTGAAAAGATTTGGTTCCATGCACTCAACTACATAGGACATCTATGATTTGGAGAGTAGGTGGGGACAAGTGCTCCCTGCCAATTTAGCAATGGTAAATGTGATAGTGCGGAGAGGACGAATTGCTATCTGTTTGATGGCAATCTTGGAATCAGTCTTGAGAGACCCTTCCTGAAAAAACTATGAAACATAACTATCAATAGTCCTATCTGTGCCGCGGGAACCGAACAATACAATACATGCTCCCTGTTTCGAGATCCCTATCAAAAAATATATTTCCTCCAAATCGATCTCAAGGTTATGAGGGCCAACTCTGAAAACATGTTCATTTACATCCCACATTGCTAGTAAATGCTCCAAAAGCATCACCTCTTTTCTAATAATCTGGGTCTTGAAGAACTTCAACAACCCATAGTTCTTGAGAGAATTTACAGTTTATTGATCTTGCAAAGAGGAAAAATCATCCATTTTGTGCTCTCATTCCTTCCATTCCAACATGGTCGCAAGTAATCTCCGGAAAATGATAAGAAAAATCATCAACAACTATTTGAGACCAAAACGATGCCTTTTTGTTGAGCAAAGCTCAATTTTTTTTTAAATTTTTGTGCCTGATGCCCCCCTAGAGAGAGATACAGGGTGTGGAATCCCCCTTTATATGTCATGTAGGGCATCGTTGACGCTCCTCACGACATTCTAAGGAAGCGTCGTTGCTCGAGGGCTCCATTAAATCCCTATCTCAACCCAAATCCCAGGAAAGCATGCATAAAATGAAAAAAATGAAACCATGAAAAGATAGAGGATGGAAAGAGTGCTTACCTGGTATAGACAACAATTGAAATGATACTCGATAGGTCCCAAAATCAACAACAAAAGAATTTCTCACAAAGGGGTAAAAATCCCAAATTTTAGAAGGTGAGGTGAAAATGAATTAGAATTTGGCCCATTTGGCCCTATTTTAACATTTTAACTAGTTCATATTTACCCACTTTCATATTAAAATACCCCAAAAGAGTTATTTCTATGATTTTTGTTGATTTCTATCAAGATCTCTAACACTCTTTCTACCTAGACATGGTATTTTTGGCAGGTTGTTGGGAAGCATAACACTTTGATGACCTCATCTTTGAAGATCATGCTTATACTTTATTCGAGCTCTTAAAACAACGAAATGTCATATGTCGAGCGATAGTTTAACCCTTTTCTGGTCTTGTCAGACTAACTACGAAAAATGAATACTCTAACCACTTTGGTTAGAAGAGTTCTCTCTTGTATCATTTTATACTTTTTCGGGCATGAGAGACTAAAACTTATGAAAAAGTCAAATTTGGAGTTTCCTTTAAGTTCAGTTCAAAATCCCTAAACATGAAAAGCCATCGCATTTACCTTCTCCAGGATCTTAAAAGTATTCATTGAAGGACCCATTTGGGACCGAACCCTTACTTCTTCAAGTTTGTTAAATATGTGAAGAGGAACTTATCGAAGGTGAGTTATACCGAGCATTTTTTTATCCTCCTCAAGCTCGTTAAAAATCAAAGAGGTACTCATCTATCTGGATGGGGGAAAATTTGGGAAGTGGGTCAAGATTTTGAAACATTATGGAAGCTGTTTTAGTCGTCCTTGAACATGGCACCTGTCTTCATTCCGCTTATAGTTGGAAAATCCGCTTGTCTCTGAGTCACACAAATTCTATGTGTTATCATACTCTTTTGACTTCTTTGAAGAGAACCTTTGGTTGTCGTCACATTATATTTGGATCCATGCCTCATCAAGTCAATGTTGCCAAGTCACTTGTCATGTTGCACAATGTTCAAGGGAAGTCTCATCTTCAATCAACCTCTGCAGTATTATCCATTTTCATTCCCATGTCAGTCTGTCCACATTCAATATATCATCTCAAATCACTATCCTAATCAGTTTCGTGTTGATGATGGGAGATACATCATGGCCCTCCTTCGACAAGTCTATTCCTATCAATTTCAACACATTATCCAAGAGTAAAAATTAAAAACCAATTAGTGCCTTAGAACCTGCATGCCTCAATGGAAGGCTTCCTCATTTCGATAGTAGGATTACATCATTGGCCCCTGATTGAAAGATTATGTCGAATGTTCGACTTCAACTCATTGATTCACATTCGCTGGATTGTACTAAGGTACCTTGGGAGTCATTGACATCACTAATGATTTCTCTTGCACTTGTTAACGTTATACATTAATGACCGGTAATCAAGTGGTTTCTACCATGTTTGACATCAACACCTATATTCACATGGTTAGAATCATACTGGTTTGGGATTGGGATGAAGACCCTGGGAACCTTTTTAACACCTACTAGTTTTATGTGCCTAACCCAGGTTGCTATGGAGATCAATCTTACTAATGTACATTGTCACATAGATCCACTTTGTATTGGTCTGTGGCTATGTTGTTGTCATATCGTAGCTCCACTGTGTCCTTTTTTGTGGCTACAACTTGATTCAATCATGAAGGTATGGATCCACGTTGTATGTCTTATGGCCATATCCCTAGTTAGTGTTCTCATGGATACACAATGTATTGGTCAACGTCTATGCTATGAGTCTACTTTGCACCGAGCATGGGTATGCCTACCTTGAGATTATTCATATACATGTTGTTTGATATTTACCTACATATCCATCCGTCTCTCTTATTCTAGCACCCACTGGCACACATCGTTTTGTAAAATGTTTTGACCATTGATGTTTTTTGTGACCTCACGCTTTAGGGGGCAATCTGTTACACCCAAAATTGTCACATCTAAGTGTCGCACCTTGGTATCACATCCCCGACACCATGAAAAACATTTTTTCATGTTTCCTAGATATCAAAGAGAAGAAATTCCACTTTCTAAAGGTTGAACACATTGTCTTCCCCCTTGTTAATTGGCCTAGTTGGAGCACCAACACCCCCCTACCATGACTTAGGGAGCGTCACCCCTAGGGTGATGCTTCTTTCTAGACTAGGAGAGAGTGTCCTTGACGCCCTTTTTTAAGTTTGTAGGGAGAATCAGTCTTGTTAAGGTGGTTTTAACCAATCCCACCTTTTCCTATGGGTTAGCTCCATAATACTTTTGGTGGTTATGATCGAGGGATGAATCATGAGCTTGATAATCTCCTTTTTGGGTAATCAATCCTAACTTATAGAGGAAAGATCTCAACCTTCCCTTGATATTCTAAGTTGTTTAAACCTCCCAAGCCTCTTTATAAACAAGGCCTTTCAAGGGTGGAGGAGATTAGATGAAGTCAATATCTGAAGCATAGCAAACCTCTGGTTCATTTGTCAGCATATAGTAAGGGGCTATATAGGAGAAGAATTGGAGGAAGCTTTCTCAACATCAAGGTGATTGTAAGTGTTGTCCATTGTTTCTCATGAATATAATATTGGCCTATTTCCCATACTTCTGTCTCATTTATTTTACACATGAATGTTATGCTTGTTTCATGTAGTTATATTTGCTTTCATATAACTTTGTGCAAGTAGTAGAAGAGGAAAATCGCTCTGTCTAAGTGCATGCTCTGAAAATGAAAAGGCTCGAGTCTCTTGAAAATTGCAAGTGTAAATTGTATGTGCTTGGGTAATATGATCAAGTTACAAAAACATAAAACTTAATGATTTTTTACTTAATCATGAGCAACATAAACAGGCATAACAACCATAAAACTAAACACATTAACACAACAAAAATATAAAGGATTTCACCACTCTCTTGGGCTACATCTCCTGGTCCAGCTTCCAATGGATAATTTTCATTAATGATAAAAGTGTCAAAATTAGTGCTTTACAATGCTCATAATGTAAAATAGATGGCTTCAATGGCTCGAGAACGTCCAAAAACCCCTAGCTGGGCTCTTCCTGCACCTGGTTTGGCCAAAAACTAAGAAAAATAAAACTCTGGAAGTTTTCTCCCAATTCTTTGTTGTCTCTGCTCACCAAAATGCACCTATGTGTGAACCACCTAGCTCACAAGCATTTCCCGTGCCAAAAACCTAGTACCATGCGCATCCCAAAAATTGTGGCAAATTATCGAATAGTTAGGGTACTTAACACCTTTCTTGACGGAGGTGTCGGTCATGTTATCACTCCAAGAAACTCTTTGTGGTTGTGGGTCAAAGATGCTTGGTAACTTAAGGTAAACTTGTTTTTGAATTTTTGTATGTGTGGATCAATGGGATAACTCAATTAAAGATGGTATTTAGACAGTCAAAACGAGAATCAAATGAACCAGTGCTCTCAAGGATCAATAATCAGATGATAGCTTTTAAGTGGGTGAGAAAACAATGCTTATAAACCAAATACAAATGTAGGGTTTAATAAACAATGATAAGAAACTATTAATCAAGTTATGAGCTAACCAATGAGATGACAATCATTCTACAGCTAAAACAACTTGAATAAGAGTACATAAGGAAAGGTGAGAATCTGACATCAATAGAGAGAGAAAACTGTGATTTGTACTAGCATACTGAAAAGTCTGTTTACAATATAGTATTTTATGTATCCAAAATTGAACCCTTTCTCTATCAAAATGATAGGTATTCATATATTTTACAATAGATCTCAGATCCCTGAAAAATGGATCTGGATTTCTAAATATATAAAATAGAAAACAAAACAAAATACAATAGGATAACTAAAGATCTAGTTCCTATGAATCGAACTGTCTTCAAAGTTTGTCTTCGACATTTGGTCTCCTTCATTTGCTATGTCTCTGATATGTCGATAATAGGAAAGACACATGTCTTCAGTGGTTGAAAGCTTTCACCAACTATGAAAAAAATCTTAGTGGACTATGTGAGCCTCTACCTCATATATCTCCACAAAACCTTGAAACCAAATACTTCATAATTTGGTGATTAATTCTTTGATGTCACCTTATAATTCCAATCACCCAAAAATCATTCTATCGAAGCTCTAAATCCTCAAAATTCTTTCTCTGTGGTTTCACCAACTATTCTGACTTAGAATTTGCTAATTAGCCAATGAAATATTTTCTTTTTAACAACTAATTGGTTATAACTGCGCCTCCTGTGCTGGTGAAAATTTTGTTCTTCATTCTTTTCAATGTCAATCTCCTGTTTGATTTTCTTAATAGTTAAATGAGAGTTCCCTTCCTTGTAAAATATAGTCGCTCTCTCGACTTGATGATGTTTGTGTTTCTGCCATAACTGAAGAAGGTCTATGGGACTCCAAATGTCCACAAGACAGATTGGAGGTATGACATCCCCAAAAATAAAGTATTTTTGAAATTTAAATTTGTTGGAAATTTATTCCGTTTTTAGTAAATTCGAATTTGGAATTTTTTTTCCATTTATGGCAATTTCGAATTTCGAATTTGATAATTGTAATTAATTATTATGAGTGTTGGGAAGAGACTTGATTTGACCCAACTAACTATTTGACTATGACACTTGTAGGAAAATGAAATATTTTATATTGATTACAGGAGGACAAATGGAGCAACCATGTTAAATTTAGATGACCATGACTCCATGAGTGGGGAACATGTTGGAACTACCTCTAGGATGATTGTTACAAGTGGAAAATCAGTGATTTGGCCATTGGCAGCCCCTGAAAATCAGGGATTTAGAAAGATGCGAAAATTCCCAAGGGAGGGAAAAAGACCTAGGCAAATTGATAAATAACATATGTGAGGAGGCAGGACGCTGCCAAGTATGTTGGGAAAGAGACTATTGATTTTTACTTGCTGTTATGAACACTATAGAGTGAGTGTGAGGCAAGAGGAATCTACTGGAAGGGAAGGACATTGCTGAGGAGGAATCTTCCAAATTCTCCCTCATGGATTCATGGTCAGGCTAGGGGGTGAATTGGGCAAGTGTTTTGGCTGCCTTATTCTACGGTTGGGAGGAATGTGTCTATTCCCTTTGTCTTCCCGCAAGCTAGTTCAAATATGTAAATCTTTCCCTGCTCTATTTTTGGATGATTTGTGTGAAATGATATTATGCATCTAATGGTACCAAACTAGAACACTAGGCAAAATTATCTGTATACGATTAAACTTGAAAGAGCAGATCTATCTACAAGATATGTTTAAATCTGAAGTCGAAATGCTAGTTAGGATTATTTGTGTATTAGTATGCTTGAAAGGAACTGATCTATTATAGGCATATGTTTATTTCTGTGACCGAGATATTAAACAGATCTAACTTTGAACAGACGGAGTTGAGGAAATCTGTACCTATATAAATGTTTAGGTGTATCTCTATAAGTATAATTCAGGAAAAAATCGTGCCACTTAACAGAGACTTCCTTTCTGGTACAAAATTTGAATTGAAGAGAAATACAAGACAGTAGGAACCTTATGGATCACCTATGTAATTATATATTATACATATATACATTTGGAAAACTGTACAGGCGTTACCACGAACCAGAAGTAGACTATCTACAACAGAAAAAATGTTATGATATATGTTTTTATTTTTCTGGTATTATATGAATTATATACTGATCAATTGTATGCATCAACAACATGTAAATGAAATACTAGATGTGTAGAGAACAGTGAAATTGCGAAAGTTAAAGAGAACTGGAACCTTTTTTTATTTTTATCAAATGCTAAAGTCAAAAGTACAATCATGGAAATGGACATCTATCATGAGATTTTATGCATTCTATATTCCAAGAACGGTCTACCCTTTCCATAGTCAAATTTTGTGGTGGATTAGAGATTGGCATAACCCTTAAAGAGATCCGGAACAAATCTCAGGAGTATTAAATTCATTTATGGTAGCACCGTCTCATAGTCCTGGGTCAGACATTAAACTATAGAAGTCTTGACTTCAACGAAACAGAATGATTACGCTGGGAAAAATTAAGTTAATGCATACATTTATATAGTATGTATATAACCACGCATGCTTCAAGAGTCTATACGTATAACAACAACCACAAGATTTACTCTAAATGAAAACAATTTAATCAGCAACTGACACAAGTAAAGATTTTCATTAAATTCGATTCACTATATACTCTTCCTCTGCCGTGTTTCCCAATATAGATTATGTCTGGAAATATTTCTATACAGAGACTAATAACAAAACCTCAATAAAGAAAAGAAATTTACAACCCATGTTTAAAAATTCTATACATCTAATGATTTGGTATCAGTCGTATGCCAAGAACGCCAGGGTAATAACCCAACACTACCAGGTCCTTTCCAGTTTTTTCAAGAATTCTCTTATTAGACACCATAATACCTTTCTGAGCAGGACCCGATTTAGATCCAATTCCATATTACACTTATACCTACAAAATAAGCGAAGCATTCAGTTAGTCATGGAATAGAAGTCTTGCCGAAACTCGAACTCTTTCTTTTATCAAACGTACAAGATAATGATTGGGTATAATCTATTACCTATCTTCAATTCGCCATAGGTAGGCTTCCATTCCGAATAACGACTGTTGTTAGACCGAAAGGGGAGGAGTGAACACAATCAAGCTGATGGGTACCCTTGCATCAAACATGGCCCCATCATTAGTTATAGTATCCAGTACAAAGAAATGGGTTTACAAGCAATGTGTTTTCATAAAAATACAGGAATTCTGACATCGAATCGAGCAAACATTAAACAAAGAACGGATTTCATACAATTATACAGAGGAACATAAGAGTTGAAGAAAATATAATTATATTAAACATGAGTTTCGTAAGCCTATACACTGATAGTATGAGGATACCTATTTCCTTTAAAACACAGGAACCTGTTTAAAAGAAAAGAAAAATTTAAATTGAAACCACAGAGTAAGATGGATACCCCCTCCCTATGGTCAAACCACAACCAATACCATACAAAACACACAAACCATTGTCTGTGGCATGATATAGGAATTTTGTTTAAAACCCAAGAGGTATCTCTAATTCGGGTTCCACAAGAGGAAGTTAGGAACAATTATTCGTTCTCCTCAGTGGGGTTATGGTTTTTAATAAGGTCAGTGTACAGTTGAAAGGAATCATAGTGGTGGGTAGACAGAGCCAAGACAAGGAAATGATATATGTTTGTGATACAGAGAACACCCAAACACGAAAGATATCGTTGTCAAAGCCGACCATCGGACAGTTCGCTAACCTCGGTAACACTAAAATACATTACAGTATGGCTTCCCCAAACAATGATACAACACAATGAAGGAAAGTGGGAATGACAAGCATGAAGGCATATTACTTACGAATAACCCTCGAAAGCCCCAAGGAAACAAGAGAATGAAGTATCAAGCCTTTCGGGTAGGAGTACGATGAGTAGAGTTATCTACCAGTAGCGAGGAAAAACCAGAATGCTTCTGTTGATATTCAGTAACTAGGAAGTAACTTAATAACAACCAAATGTTACAGTGAAAGCAAGAATCTTACCAGGCGGTTGGGTGAAAGACATCGCCTCCATCATGGAAGTTCTCCAGTTTTCCTTGACAAGATCTCGGAGTTGCAGAGCCAAATCCTCCGAGAACCAACTCGTTAAAAAAATGAACTGCTATAACCCAAAAGAAAACCTTACCGCATAGGTTAAATGTCGCTGGTATAAAGGAAGGGCCAGCCATGTGAAGGAGGAAACTTTGCGCATCCACAGTGGATGAAGGGTCAAGTGATGGCCTCAACTCTCGCACACACCATGGTCCATTAAATGGTCTGGCCAAAGTTTAACTCTCGACTGACTTGTTCCTACCCGCTCAATTAATGAATTACGGATTAAATATGCGCCTGGGCATTTAAGGTAAGTTTTACCCCTAACCAACACCAACCTCATTAATGCAACCTTTAGTTGGAGTTTCATATGGAACAGGTGGAGTCAACGAACAACTAGCACGGGTGATTGATTCCGAAATGATCATTGCATCGATGTTAAACCAGGAAGCACTTACCCAACCACCTCCTTATTAATTCAAACATTTCGCAGAGGGGTATAACTTGCCCCTTTACCTTTATTCTTATTACATGACCTCCTTTGATTAAGTGGTTAATTTTACGCATAATACTTAGGAGTATAAGTCCCAAAATCCATCATAGTGGTAAATGAATTTATATGGATGTATAATTCTTATATCGATATGAAAGTAAACATAGTCTGCAGGACTGTAAGTGAGTTGTGGAATGCAGAGTAAGCACAATTTTTAATATTGTCTCAAAGGGTAGTAAGTTTTAATCAACGTCAGCCATGGCTCTTTTACTTCTAAAGACGAACCCATTCAAAGGTGAATGCATAAGAAATATATATATTTTTTTAATCTGACAGTTTTGAGGTTTATTACAGGAGGTTTCTTTATAAGCTTCTACAAGTATACATATTTGTAGTTTTCTGAGAGTCCTTTGGTCTGTCTGATGTTTTAAGACTTCTCTTGCAACAATCTATTTGCTTTGAAATACCCATGGCATTTTCCAAAGACCAAGTTGCAATAGAAAAACTCCTTTCTGAATCATCTCAACATTTGGCAGAAAATTCCTTTGCTTTTAATCTATTGTATTTTTCAATTCATAAACACATGAAATAGTAGAGAAAACTTCTTTTTAGAAGATCAAGAGCCTTGGAAGCAAAATGTCACACATGGATTTATTTTCGATAACCATACACTCGTCTGCATTTACCACTAAATGATGAATAGATAGCATAGCGCTGTAGAATTTTACCATTGTATCTAAGATCTTTGATAAAGGAAGAAAAAGAAGGTAAGTATCATCTTGTCTGGGTATTCTTCTCGAATCTTGGATATGAGCAATGTGCTCATTCCAAACCCTGTTCTACCCCCAATGAATGGCATATTTGAAACCAATTTGAGCGCTGGATATGAAGCGATCCTCCTTTTATAATGTTGCACAAGAAGTTAATGAAATAAATATAATCCAAGAATGTAACAAAGAACACTCTTCATATCCTCATCTGCCTTTGTTCACAACAAGTGTTGGGCTCCTTCAACAATTGGAAGACCTCAGTGTGGCCATTCAGGAAATGAAATCACCAGGTGATGATTTGGAAGAATACACAGAACCCCATAGCCAAGGTGCTTGAGATCAGATGCTCAGAAGCTGGGATTTCACTATTATAACATATGCAAACATCATATGCATCCATTTGGCCTCTGCATCATAAGCCCTGACGACTCCTTCTACCATAAAAACGCTCCAAAGAATTTGGGACTCTGTGTGAATAACCTTACAGGCTGTCTTCGAGTTTTGAAACCTTCTGGTATCTACAATTTTAAATGGGTGAACATGGCCCTTCTCAAAACCCTATGAATTCATCATGTTGTTGATTATGAATAACTTTCATCCTGCAAATTGAACGCCTGACAAATAGTTTAATTCGATAAGGTGTAATGAAACATGGGCTAGGCATTGTGTGTTGGGTTGTATATTGCATGGCTTGGTATGTTTGCGTGGCATATGGACTTGACTTACATTGGTGGAATGGCTATAACTTAAACCATGACTTGTCTCATATGTGAATTGTGAATAAAACTAGGAATTAGGATATGTAATAATTTTTTATGTTTTGTAATGCAAGTTAAGAGGAGAAAATCAAAAGATGCCAGGCTAAAGAGATCACTCAAAAGCTGGATGAAGGTGGAGAATAATACACTGGACAAAGGCTAAGAAGGAAAATGAGTGAAACAAAGAGAGAGAGAGAGAGAGATAAAAACGCTCTCAAAAACCCATTTTATTTTGATCGCTAACATCTGGCTCCAGCTGGGATGGAGACCTCCCTGTGAGGTATCCAAGAACCTAGTAGTTCCAGTCACCTTTACCATTGGGTATGGAGTCATTTGGTCTGTGAAACTCATTCTCTGAAAATATTCAAGACCTGTGCAACCAATCTCCTGAAAACATGCATCCTGCCTGCTTATTCAAGAAAACTGAAAGCAATCTACCTGCTCGTATGAAGAGTTTATTCTCCTGCCTACCCGACCCTACACTAACTGACAATACTACCTCTTATCAAGTGAAATCATGCTTCCAATGAAGCCACATAAGAAGCTGATTTGCTGACATCATGCTTGATCTTGAACCCAAAAATATAAGAAACCATAACAAGCTGAAATGCAATTGGAAAAGATGACAAAATTGTCCTTCTCCTGACAAAAATATTTTGATATTTAAACTGCTCATAATCTCCAAATAATCAGCAATAGGGTCATCAAATCCACAAAGAAATACCTCTTTATGTTGTTGTTCCAACTGAAAACTGAAATCCTGCTGCTTGCTGCCTTCACTGATGTTAATACTGAATGTGGGCTGTTCTTCCTCTGTCAAATAAAAATACAAACTCAACTGCTGATCTGAAACTTTCCACTCCTCACCTTCCTCCTCATATCTGCTGAAATATACCTTGGTCTGTAAATCATAAAATTGAGGGTTGCCCTTAGAATCTGCTGCAGATCTGAAAATGTCACTTGCTAATGTGTCAATTTGATAATCATCTTTGGGGTTTTCAAAGGGGACAATCTCATCTTCATGACAACCTAAGTCAGTAGATGCATTTGATACAATATCAAAAGCATCAATGTTGTGGTTATCCTCCTGAAGATCACCAATATCTTGGTTACAATGATAGATGTCCCCTATTGCAACATACTCTTCAAAGCTATCATTAACCATAACATATATACATTTATGATCTTCTCTCTGTGTAGCTAAAGAAACCAACTCTTCAAATTCATAACAATCAGACTTAAAGAGAGTAAGAGAGTGTTCAGTTCATTTATTATCCATTTGTAGTTCATGTTGATGGGAAAACACAACATATTGAAGATCATTAAAGGGATGTTGCATATTATGAGGGAGAGGTCTTTATATATTTACATCTTCAAGCTTACAATGTAATTCATATTCATCACAACAATTATCAAATGCAAACTCATCTGAAAAATACCTTTTGCAGTGCTCAGTGAATGCTCTGTGAAAATCCTTCAATGATGAAATGCTGGAAGGAGGTAAAGAAAAATACCATTGACGTGCATCACCATACAATGAATACATGAACATCTTCATACGAACATCTTCATGCTACAGATCTAATAGATCCATGCACTCATGAAACTTGAGGAGGTGTTTTGTAGGATTGTCTTCTTTTCTCTCCTTGAAGATAGGCAGAAAATCTCCCCATTCTGACATATAAGGTACTGGATGTGGGAAACCAGGAACTGAATAAAAATTGAGAGGTGCAAACCTCTGAGCCAAAAGAGCAGAAAATGATTTTGACATCTGAATGTTGTGGAGTCACCACTGAATCTGTCCTTCATGGAGTCTCCAAATAGATGATTACAACCGATTCTGATGTCTGATCCTTTTCTATCATCAATGGATCAACTCTATGTTGTCTCCCAAGAAAGCTGAGCTCCAGTCTCCTCTCCTCGGCAACGACGCCAATTTGTTATCACTCCAAGAAAATCTTTGTGGTTGTGGGTCAAAGATGCTTGGTAACATAAGGTAAACTTGTTTTTGAATTTTTGTATGTGTGGATCAATGGGATAACTCAATTACAGATGGTATTCAGAAAGTCAAAATGAGAATCAAATGAACCAGTGCTCTTAAGGATCAATAATCAGATGATAGCTTTTAAGTGGGTGAGAAAACCATGCTTATACACCAAATACAAATTTAGGGTTTAATAAACAATGATAAGAAACTATTAATCAAGTTATGAGCTAACCAATGAGATGAAAATCATTCTACAACTAAAACAACTTGAATAAGAGTACATAAAGAAAGGTGAGAATCTGACATCAATAGAGAGAGAACTGTGATTTGTATTATCATACTGAAAAGTCTGTTTACAAAATAGTATTGTATGTATCCAAAACCAAACCCTTTCTCTATCAAAATGATAGGTATTTATATCTTTTACAACAAATCTCAGATCCCAGAAAAAATGGATCTGGATTTCTAAATATAGAAAACAAAAAACAAAACTAAATACAATAGGATAACTAAAGATCTAGTTCCTATGAATCAAACTGTTTTCAAAGTTTGTCTTCGACGTCTGGTCTCCTTCATTTGCTTTGTCTCTGATGTGTCGATAATGGGAAAGACACATGTCTTCAATGGCTGAAAGATTTCTCCAGCTATGAACAAAATCTTAGTGGACTATGTGAGCCTCTACCTCATATATCTCCACAAAATCTTAAAACTAAATACTTCATAATTTGGTGATTAATTCTTTGATGTCACCTTATAATTCCAATCACCCAAAAATCATTCTATCTGATCTCTAAATCCTCAAAATTTTTTCTCTGCGGTTTCACCAGCTATTCCGCCTTAGAATTTGCTAATTAGTCGATGAAAGATTTTCTTTTCAATGGCTAATTGGTTATAACTGCGCCTCTTGTGCTGGTGAAAATTATGTTCTTCATTCTTTTCAATTTCAATCTCCTGTTTGATTTTCTTAATAGTTAAATGAGAGTTCCCTTCCTTGTAAAATATAGCTTCTCTCTCGACTTGATGATGTTTGTGTTTCTGCCATAACTGAAGAAGGTCTATAGGACTCCAAATGTCCACAAGACAGATTGGAGGTTTCTTTATAAGCTTCTACAAGTCTATATCTTTGTAGTTTTCTGAGAGTCCTTTGATCTGTCTGATGTTTTAAGACTTCTCTTGCAACAGTCTATTTGCTTTGAAATACCCATGGCATTTTCCAAAGACCAAGTTTCAATAGAAAAACTCCTTTCTGAATCATCTCAGCATTTGGCAGAAAATTCCTTTGCTCTTAATCTATTGTATTTTGCAATTCATAAACACATGAAACAATAGAGAAAACTGCTTTTTAGAAGATCAAGAGCCCTGGAAGCAAAATGTCACACGTATTTTGGTGGTCATATGGTATGGTAAGTGTGGTGAAGTATGTGTGACTGGGGGTTGGGGCTAAGCCCCGACCCAATAGAAACATCTTTCTCAAAGATAAAATCTAAAGGAGATTTTGGAAAATAGCCAAAACATGCCTCAAATGGAGATGTTTGAGTCGAAGAGTGCTTAGCCCGGTTGTAAGCATGTTGAATGTAGTGTAGGTGCTCATCCCAAAGCTTAGGATGCTTGATACAATAACCACGAAGAAGATGTACTACTGTTCTATTCACTACTTCTATTTGACCATCAGTTTGTGGATTAAATGTTGTGCTCTTTTTCAGCTTGGTGTCCATGAGTGCCCATAAGTTTGACCATAAGTTCCTAATAAATCGAGAATCTCGATCAGAAATAATGGATTTAGGCAACCCAAAATGTACCCGAACATGCTGAAAGAAAATTTGTGTCATTTGTTCAGCTGTAACCTGCTTCTTACAAGGCATCAAAATACACATTTTTATGAAACAGTCAACCACAACATAAAGATAATCATGATTCTTTTTAGACATAGGTAGACCTCCTACAAAGTCCATGGAAATGATTTCCCAAGGACGATAAGGAATCAGAAGTGGAGTATACAAACCCAACTTTCTATTTCTAGGATTAATTGTAGCACATAAAGAACATCCTCTTACATATCTTGAAACACTTTCAT